>JAXIVJ010006970.1:55000-63373 GCA_036785665.1 Chirona hameri
AAAAGCATTTGAGCGTGTGGGTGGGGGGGGGGGGGGGGGGGTCGTCAGCACGAATGTTTCGTTGAGCGGGGGAGGGGGGTAAATCTCGCCTTCCCGGAACAAAAATCATAACATCCTCGGAACGGTTGGGGGATATGCATTTGCCTACCGATTTGTCGTTGGGGGGGGGGGGGACAATTGGGGCATTCCAGAACAGATTGACCAAAACAATCTCTAAATAACACACCACATTCAGTTTTGTATTTCGATTCAGACCCGTATTTCGATAAAACTACGAGTCTGTGGTTAATTGGGCTGTTGATTTACGCTGTGAACTTTTCAGCCTCGTCCATCAAATATTTTTCGGGTTACGGCCTCGGGCAACTTTGTAGTGTCAAGCAAAACTTAAATTTTCAGCGGGCAATATCTCCCATCTAAACCAGTAAAACGCCTTAATCCTCGCCCTACGGGGGCTTTTTTCACCTTCGAGCTACGGGGGGGGGGGGGGGCCTGCCAGGCCCCCCTGTTAACTACCAAACCAAGGAACTTATAGCAATGCGGTAAGAACCATCATGTTTCCTGTCATGAGAGGAATCTAACAGTATGCGATTTTTAGGGTTTAGGTCAACGGGTGACCTTCCAGGTCAATCAAATGACCTGTGATTTACCACGTCCAGAACAGCGATTTTGCTCTTCCGAAAACCTCAAAATTAGAAATTGATAAATGTAAATAAAAAGGCATGTTCCTAGACCAATGTTGGCTCAGAAATACAGAAAAGGTAATTATTTGTTCGTATCTTGTCAAAAAAGTCAAAAAAGTTATTAAAAAAATGACGTCATCAGTTTCTTAAACTTAGGGAGCCATCACTCGGTCAAAAATGAAGATATTGCTTTGAAATTTGGTATGCACCTGTTTTTTTTTGTGGCCTGCACTGTTTTAATTACGTTCCATGTAGTCACAGCTGCTCGTTATTTATTGAACAAATGTATGCCCATGGTCTCATGTTTCCTGAACTGTTACACCGAACATTACGAACGGCACGGTGAAGCATGAATATGATGATAAGGACGATTTTGGGTTAATGGCGCCTCAACTGCTCTTGTTATTCGGGTATGCTGAGGACCTGTTACAACAAACACATACAAGACCTGTTAGGACCAGTTACACTCATAATTTTGAATCATCGGCACCGAGATCAAGACGTCCAGACAGTTTTCAAGCAGTTGCTACCATAAGCAGTCCTCCGAAGCTTTCTTCTTATCCTATCTCAGTTGGATAGAGCGCCTTCCCGTATCCATTCTCCTCCTGCAAGACGGGCGTTCGATTCGACAGAGGTTCGCGCCCCGACTCGTGCCAAATATTTTGTATTGTATACGGGATAATTTGCGGTCGGTGGAAGCGGCTGCGGTCAGCTAAGAGCACTGGGTGGGGATGATGATTTGGGGCTTACGGGCGTCACAAATGCCGCGCGGGTAGTGCCGAGGCCCTGCAGCCTCTACAACTTTCGACTCAAAATTATGCCGGCGAACAACAATGGCGCTCTGGTATGGTAGATGCTGGGGTCCAAGCAACAAAGTCCGCTTTACGAAGGGCTTTCATCGCAGAAAACCATCTAAATAGGCGCGCTAAAATATATGAAACGTATTGGATTCATAGTACATACTCACAGTCATGAACAATGTACTCATTGTTTGTGATAGCATACCTATACCAATCAACTCTGTGCGTCAAAATCACAGAAACGGTGAGGTTCTACCAAGAGCTTACGGAACCAACAGTCACATGGCAAATTATCCGGTGGAACGCGTTATTTATGTTACACATTCCGGCCCCATTGGTGGGATCATATCACTTTATGTTCAACAAGACTTTACGAAAAACAAAGCTTGGCTACATATGAAAAAAAGTAACGTGCATTGGCAGTGAATGTTGGAAAAATAACTTGCTCCTTGAGTATGATCATATTTAGGAGTATTTTAAAACTTAATATGAGTATAAATTAGCAAGTTTTGTTTATAAGGCAATTTTACTTCTAAGGCCGCAACATTATATCATTTAATTCGATATTTTCCTGTTAATAAGCATTTGAAAATTTGGGGCGGTGACCCACTTTTGGTAAGGTCATTGCCATGGCCTTGATCATTAACGAACTGTTGTGTTACATGTTGGCCAAGATTGACAGTGTACCTACTGATACCCTGATTCGACTTGTCAATGAGAACTACTCTGACAGCGAAGTGAATTCTGCGAAAAATCTTCTGTGTGAGCATGTTGATGGATCGATAAGGGCTGGTACAAAACGTGGCCAGCACAAGAAGAAGCATGACTTGGAGGATATCGTCAAGATGCTGGTACTGTGTGACAGAAGTACTCTTCCCAGTTTTGTAGCACTTGATATCGCAAAGCTACCGCCCATCTCGATTGACTGCATTGATGTCAGCTCACTCATGCGTAAGCAGCAGCTGCAGGGCGTGGAAATTGCGAATTTGAAGGATTTAGTGCAGGAAATTCTGACAGTAACGGCCGAGACTTCAAAAACAGTTGAAGTGGGACTTTTCTCTAACCACAGAAGCCCTACAACGTCTGCTACTTGCACAGCAAGCAGGGGCGGATCCAGGCAAACATTTCGGGGGGGGGGGGGGGGGGCACATCAGACGTGAAGAGGCCCTCGAGCTGAAAAGGGCCCCCAACGTTTTTGCAGGTTTGAAAGGGCCTCCAGTCGCTCTGAGAGAGTATTTTCAGGTATGAGAAAGCCCTTAACAAGCCTAAGAGGGCCTCGTCAGGCCTGAAAGAGTTCCATACCAGTCTGAGAAGGCCCTTAATAGGCCTGAGAGGGCCTGATATTTCTGCGTGTATTTAAGCCTTTGCAGCATTTGTAATGTGGATTTTCATGTTACAGTAGGTACTTGTTATTTAGCGCCGCCAAGCGGCGATTTTTTACGGGTTTCCCTGATAAAACCCAGAAATATAGGCGATGGGCCTTATAGATCATAAGAAGCTAAAAATGTTATTCATTCAATTCAGCGTTACGACGAACCGAAGACGATGACGATGGCTTCGTTATGATGATGGCCACCGATGTGATGCAGCGAAGCGGCGTGAAAATGTGAATTTTAGGTCGTGGAAAACGAAATTTTAATATTGGAACCAGACCAGTGGAGACCAGTGGAGCCACGCCTCAGGTAACCCCTTTTCCTGGTTGCACATCTCGGTATGATGAAAAATATTGAAATGAAGGTAGTTTCTCATATACATTAACTAGCCTCGGATAGTAAGTCACGATGACCGGTGGCAGTCAGCGCTCAATAGCACACATGATAATCATAACTATGCATATGTACCGAACTGTAACAAACAACTGGTAACAGTGCAAATGGTTTGAAAGCAGCAAGAGGCAGAACGACTTTTCCGCGCATAAATGGTCCCTGTGGATCTGGAAGAGCTTGAGGGTGGATGGCTTTGGGAGCTGGTCCTGGCCTGGTCCCCAGTATTAGCTCTTCAGTGTCCAGCAAGTTGGGCATCGCTCCAGCTTCCGCGGGTGCCGATGTCCGCGTCATTGCGTCCGCGTCGCCTTTTTCGGAACTCGGCAGACTAGCTAAGCATGCACTGGCGGATCCAGCCGTCGTTTTTTTTGGGGGTGGGGGTGGGGGCAAATCGGTGGGAGGCACTGGCAGATCCAGCCTCTCTCCGTGGGGGGGTCTTTTTGTGACAAAAAGGTACCCCTATTTTTCTCCCTCCGCATATTTGGGCCGTTCACCTTATTTTGGTATTCAAGCCTAAGAAATTCACCTTTCAAACTCACAACAAATTATTTTGTGGATTTTTTCCCCGAATTTTTTTCCCCATTTCTTGGTTACAAAACTCACAATTTCGGATATCCGAGATAGCCATGTTGAAGAGAATGTCATTTCCTTTCTTTTGACGTTTTTTTATTTGCAATTTGCTTCAAAACTCTACGCTTTGTCCAACATTTATAGTTTTTCCACCAAAAATGGCATGGCATGACGTTATTAAAACGTCATTATCTCCCAAAATGCTACATCAATGTAATTGAAAGTTGGTGAGAATACTTAGACTTGATGCAGGATAAGGTACTGAAAGTTTCACGTTGATACCTATCACAGTTTCTAGGTTATTGAGAAAATCCGGGAGGGGGCAGATACTTCCAATAAGGTTTGAGCTAGAAGTACCTATATCAAACTTGGTACCTACCTATAGTTTGTTTTATTTTGATTACACAATTGCCATTGGGAACTTCGTGAGAATCACACGTGAATTTTGTACACACCGCTGTCACGCGTCCCGAAAAGTTATTTTCACACAAGCAATGCGTCATTTTTGACAAACATTTGCGCCGAAATAGAGTGTAGATTGGATTCCAAATTGATACCATATGCAGTGTGCTTCCTATATGTAAAAAAACGTTTGTTCGAGCTTCAATTCCGGCTAGCAGCTTGCTGGCCGCTATTTTCTCGTCCAGTTGAGCTTTTTAAGCACTGATTTGATGGTAAGTGTAGGCGTGCCCAAGGGGTGGGGCCCACGGGGCAATTGCCCCCCCCCCCCCGCCCCCCTGAAGGTCCGTACGTGCCCTCTTGGCCGTATGTGCCCCTTTGGAAATAGGTCCCGAAGGTCCCTATTTCCAAAGATGCTTCAAAGATTAATGATTTTTTCAGGGGAAAATGTTGAAATTATGCCCCTCTAAAAATATAGTGGGCCAAATCCGGTGATTTGTTTTGGTTGGGTTACCTTATGCTCCCCTGATAAAAATTACTCACTCCTGGGGTGAATCCTGGGTACACTACTGGTAAGAGCCGTGTTTCCCAAACAAAAATCCAGTTTTCACTGTGTATAGTTGGATTTTGACTGGTGCGAAGTCAATTTTTACGAACAATTGTCAACGTTTTTTTTTGTTAGGGGGGGGGGGGAAGACATGTTGCCCCCCCCCCCCCCCTTCCAGGTTTTTTTTGGGGGCCATGGCCTGGTTGCCCCCCCCCCCCTGGATCCGCCAGTGTAAACATGTATCCCGCTTGAAAGTTAATATTTTATGAAGCGAGTGGGACCTGGGGGCTGGGGCCAGCAATTACCACCAAGGAGAGCCTCTGCCAGACATTTAATACAATGAATTTTCGCATTTTCCAAATTTGAATAAGCAATTTCGAAACTTGTGTTATGCCGCGAAGCGGCGCGAAATTTTTCAGTTTTAAACTGAGGATAGCTGGATTTTGACTGTTGCAAAGGCAAGTTTTACGATAAATTGTTAACTTTCCTCGAAAAAGTGTGTGAAGGCGGGGGTAGACCCCCGCCTTCTGAGAGTGGGAGTCCGGACTCCCCCCCCCCTCCTCCCCGTCGGCGACGCTCCTGGCCCTATGCCAGTCTTGTAGGGCCCTTGCAAGACTTGAGAGCGACATATGCTGGTCTGGAGGATCATCGGTAGGTCTGAAAGGGCCCTCGGTCGTTCTGAAAGGGTCCTGTGCCGGTGCGAGAGCGCCCTAAGGTCGGTAAAAAGGTACCTCAGTCTCTTTGAGAGTACTATCAGTGGGCCTGAGAGGGCCCTTTCTAAGTCTGAGAGGGTCATTGCCAGACTTGGATGGCCATCCGTCCGTTTGAGAGGGGCCATTGTCAGGCCTGAGAGGGCTCCGACCAGGCCTCTGGCTCAGGCGGGCCCAAATGGCTCGCCTGGTGTCCGGTATATGGCTCTCTGTCGCCTAGTAAGGGCCCTCTCAGACTGGCTTAGGGCCATCTGAGGCCTGGCAAGAGTCCTCTCAAACAGACACAGGCCCATTTCAAGCCCGACAAGGGCCATTTTGACTAATGTAGGAACCAGTCAGGACTGGGACTGGTCCTCTCAAACCAACGTATGGTCCCTCTAAGGCTTTGTCAGGCCATCTTAAGCGGGCCGAGAACCCTCTCAGGCCCGGATAAGACCCTCGCAAACCACCCCAGGGCCCTCTCAGAACTAGCAAAGGCCCTCTCCGACAGGCGTAGGGTTTTATCAGACCCAGCGAGGGCATATTGAGACCTGACAAGGACACTCTCAGGCCGACGTAGGGCCCAGGCACGTATCCAGTATTTCGCCCAGGGGTGGGGGTGGGTGGGGGGGGGCGCCTCGAATGGGTCCCCCTTCCCGAGCGTTGAAAGGGCCCAATTCCCAATCATTGCAAGGGCCTAGCAGACCCTCTGACCTCCACATGGGCCCTTTGAAATTCCCAGGGGCCCTCTGGTCTGTCCAGGAGCCCTCAAGCCCTCCAGCCTTCTAAGGGGCCCTTCCGACCTGGCAAGGGACTGCGCTGGCTGCTTTGTCGCCCTGCCGACATGCTAAGGGGCCCTCCGACTTGGCCTTGGGCCCCTCCGTGCTGGCTAGGGGCACATTCGGCATGTTCAGGGGCCCTTTCGGTCTGGTCAAAGGCCCTCTGACCTGCACAGGGACCCTTTCAACTTCTCAGGGGCTCTCTGGGTCTGTCCAGGGGCACTCCAGCCTGCTCAGGGACCCTTTCGACCTGGTAAGGAATTGCGCTGGCTGCTTTGTCGCCCTGCCGACATGCTCAGGGGCCCCTCCGACCTGCTCAGGGGGCCCCCGACCTGCCCAGGGGCCCCTCTGTGCTGGCTAGGGGCCATTCGGCATGTTCAGGGCTCTTCTGACTCGCCCAGGGGCCCTTTTGGTCTTGTCAGGGGCCCTCTGACCTGTACAGGGGCCCTTTGAGCGTGTATGGGGCCCTCTGGTCTTTCGGAGGGCCCCTGTTGGCCCTTAAGGGCCTCTGAAGTGCTCTAAACTCTCTAAATACCACTTTGCGTGGTTTCCAGACTCTTAGAGAGCCCATGATAACGCGCTTCGCGCGGTCTCGTCGGCCCTTTTCGGCGCGCTGCGCGCGCCGAAAAGGGCCCTCCTCAGATGTTTCGGGGGGGGGGGGGGGGGCACGTGCCCCCTGTGCCCCCCCCCTGGATCCGCCCCTGACAGCAAGTGTAACCGATGTTGCTATATCGGGCTCTTCTGATAAACCTGCGCTGGTCACTGTAGCGCCTGCGCAGGGAGGTTCGTCTGGAGCTGGACCTAGCTACTCAGAAGTCGTCCGCAACGCTATGGCTGAACCTGACGCCATGGAGTGGAGTATCGCCAATCGGAGGAAGCGAGCGAAGGCCCCCGCTCCAAGGAAACCCGCCACGGATGCTGCTCCGAGTGCCTCGCCCCACACTGCAGCGGGTCCTCAGCAGGCGAGGTCAGCGACCAGCAAGGCGGTGATCGGCTCCAGGACAACCGGCCCGATTAAGGCGGTAGCTGCCGTGAAGCGCCTCTCCATCTTCATGTCTCGACTGCCGCCTGGTACCGGTGAGGTAGCCATCAAAGAGTATGTGATGGAGCAGACGGGCGCTGATGAGGTAACTGCGATTAAGCTTAAGACTAAATATGACAGTTACGAGTCTTATCGCCTGGACATTGTGAACCCATTTAGCGATAACGTCCTGGACCCCGAGCTTTGGGCACAGGGCCTGGTGGTGCGTCGCTTCTTTGTGAGACGACAGCCGTCGGAAAGTGAGGCATCAGCGACAGGGGAGGGGCGTCCTACAGATGGGTGTGGTGTGCGCAAGTGATGTTGTATCCTCTGATATTCTGTATGTGTCCCTTCTTCCCTCTCCCTAATGATTCGTATCAGTTCATACAATTGCAAGTCATCTAAACGTAATATTGGTGGAATTAGTAGGTTATGTGATCTTTCTGACATCGTTTTCTTACAGGAGCACTGCACTTTTCCCTTCTGACCTCCCTTCTTTAAACAATGTCCATCAGGATTTTATGTCTTACGGCATTTCATCAATGGATCCGTCAAACAGGTTGATCATGGGAAGGCCATTCATGGAAGATCATCAGATCATCAGATCATGGAAGGCCAGGAAAGGGTGTTGCCGTGCTATGGAAGAATACCTTAGCCCCTTTAGTGAAGCCTCTATCATTTGATGACGACCGAATAGTTGGATTGGAATGCATTATTAATGACAGAAGAATCCCTCTTCTGGGTGTTTATTTGCCATATGATACAAAACAGAATTTTGATCAATATGTATATTATTTGGCCAAATTAAAATCCATCATTGATGGCTTTGAATCACCATATGTTTGCATTTTGGGCGACTTTAATGCAGACATTTTCAAGCAGTCTGAGTTTGGAAGGGAGCTTCAATCCTTTTGTTATGAATCTAACTTAAAGATAGCTGATGTTTTGATGTTGCCACAGACTTCTGTTACACATATTAATGATGGAAGTGGTACTGAATCCTGGCTTGACCATATTGTCTGTACTGATGGGTTTTACTCTCTCCTCTGTGATGTTGGGATAGATTTAACGATTGCGAGCTCAGATCATTTTGCTATATTCCTAAAGCTCGAGTTTGGTATATCA
>JAXIVJ010006971.1:0-40000 GCA_036785665.1 Chirona hameri
TGAATTGAATGATAGACAAAGAAGTAACGAACGAAATACAGAATGGCTGATATTTATACGCATATCTTACCTCATACAGTGTAATGGGGTTTCTCGTGTAGGGGGGGAGAAGATGAAGGCCAACTCGTCGTCCCAGTTTCTTTAACAATGGCACGGCCAGACCGAGTTCACCAAGATAAGTCATAGCGCGGTCCCGTGTGGGCCCTGTGGCAGACAGATCATAGTGGCAGGCATCTTCATAGAATGCTGGTAAAAGTTGCGAGTCTCTGCACCTACACTGATGTACACCCGTCTCTGCACTACACTGATGTACACCCGTCTCTGCACTACACTGATGTACGACCCGTCTCTGCACTACACTGATGTACACCCGTCTCTGCACTACACTGATGTACACCCGTCTCTGCACTACACTGATGTACACCCGTCTCTGCACTACACTGATGTACACCCGTCTCTGCACTACACTGATGTACACCCGTCTCTGCACTACACTGATGTACACCCGTCTCTGCACTACACTGATGTACACCGTCTCTGCACTACACTGATGTACAACCCGTCTCTGCACTACACTGATGTACACCCGTCTCTGCACTACACTGATGTACACCCGTCTCTGCACTACACTGATGTACACCCGTCTCTGCACTACACTGATGTACACCCGTCTCTGCACTACACTGATGTACACCCGTCTCTGCAC
Organism: Chirona hameri; assembly: GCA_036785665.1. Taxonomy (NCBI): domain Eukaryota; kingdom Metazoa; phylum Arthropoda; class Thecostraca; order Balanomorpha; family Balanidae; genus Chirona; species Chirona hameri. The sequence goes on from JAXIVJ010006971.1 coordinate 707, forward strand.
TACACTGATGTACACCCGTCTCTGCACTACACTGATGTACACCCGTCTCTGCACTACACTGATGTACACCCGTCTCTGCACTACACTGATGTACACCCGTCTCTGCACTACACTGATGTACACCCGTCTCTGCACTACACTGATGTACACCCGTCTCTGCACTACACTGATGTACACCCGTCTCTGCACTACACTGATGTACACCCGTCTCTGCACTACACTGATGTACACCCGTCTCTGCACTACACTGATGTACACCCGTCTCTGCACTACACTGATGTACACCCGTCTCTGCACTACACTGATGTACACCCGTCTCTGCACTACACTGATGTACACCCGTCTCTGCACTACACTGATGTACACCCGTCTCTGCACTACACTGATGTACACCCGTCTCTGCACTACACTGATGTACACCCGTCTCTGCACTACACTGATGTACACCCGTCTCTGCACTACACTGATGTACACCCGTCTCTGCACTACACTGATGTACACCCGTCTCTGCACTACACTGATGTACACCCGTCTCTGCACTACACTGATGTACACCCGTCTGCACTACACTGATGTACACCCGTCTCTGCACTACACTGATGTACACCCGTCTCTGCACTACACTGATGTACACCCGTCTCTGCACTACACTGATGTACACCCGTCTCTGCACTACACTGATGTACACCCGTCTCTGCACTACACTGATGTACACCCGTCTCTGCACTACACTGATGTACACCCGTCTCTGCACTACACTGATGTACACCCGTCTCTGCACTACACTGATGTACACCCGTCTCTGCACTACACTGATGTACACCCGTCTCTGCACTACACTGATGTACACCCGTCTCTGCACTACACTGATGTACACCCGTCTCTGCACTACACTGATGTACACCGTCTCTGCACTACACTGATGTACACCCGTCTCTGCACTACACTGATGTACACCCGTCTCTGCACTACACTGATGTACACCCGTCTCTGCACTACACTGATGTACACCCGTCTCTGCACTACACTGATGTACACCCGTCTCTGCACTACACTGATGTACACCCGTCTCTGCACTACACTGATGTACACCCGTCTCTGCACTACACTGATGTACACCCGTCTCTGCACTACACTGATGTACACCCGTCTCTGCACTACACTGATGTACACCCGTCTCTGCACTACACTGATGTACACCCGTCTCTGCACTACACTGATGTACACCCGTCTCTGCACTACACTGATGTACACCCGTCTCTGCACTACACTGATGTACACCCGTCTCTGCACTACACTGATGTACACCCGTCTCTGCACTACACTGATGTACACCCGTCTCTGCACTACACTGATGTACACCCGTCTCTGCACTACACTGATGTACACCCGTCTCTGCACTACACTGATGTACACCCGTCTCTGCACTACACTGATGTACACCCGTCTCTGCACTACACTGATGTACACCCGTCTCTGCACTACACTGATGTACACCCGTCTCTGCACTACACTGATGTACACCCGTCTCTGCACTACACTGATGTACACCCGTCTCTGCACTACACTGATGTACACCCGTCTCTGCACTACACTGATGTACACCCGTCTCTGCACTACACTGATGTACACCCGTCTCTGCACTACACTGATGTACACCCGTCTCTGCACTACACTGATGTACACCCGTCTCTGCACTACACTGATGTACACCCGTCTCTGCACTACACTGATGTACACCCGTCTCTGCACTACACTGATGTACACCCGTCTCTGCACTACACTGATGTACACCCGTCTCTGCACTACACTGATGTACACCCGTCTCTGCACTACACTGATGTACACCCGTCTCTGCACTACACTGATGTACACCCGTCTCTGCACTACACTGATGTACACCCGTCTCTGCACTACACTGATGTACACCCGTCTCTGCACTACACTGATGTACACCCGTCTCTGCACTACACTGATGTACACCCGTCTCTGCACTACACTGATGTACACCCGTCTCTGCACTACACTGATGTACACCCGTCTCTGCACTACACTGATGTACACCCGTCTCTGCACTACACTGATGTACACCCGTCTCTGCACTACACTGATGTACGCCCGTCTCTGCACTACACTGATGTACACCCGTCTCTGCACTACACTGATGTACACCCGTCTCTGCACTACACTGATGTACACCCGTCTCTGCACTACACTGATGTACACCCGTCTCTGCACTACACTGATGTACACCCGTCTCTGCACTACACTGATGTACACCCGTCTCTGCACTACACTGATGTACACCGTCTCTGCACTACACTGATGTACACCCGTCTCTGCACTACACTGATGTACACCCGTCTCTGCACTACACTGATGTACACCCGTCTCTGCACTACACTGATGTACACCCGTCTCTGCACTACACTGATGTACACCCGTCTCTGCACTACACTGATGTACACCCGTCTCTGCACTACACTGATGTACACCCGTCTCTGCACTACACTGATGTACACCCGTCTCTGCACTACACTGATGTACACCCGTCTCTGCACTACACTGATGTACACCCGTCTCTGCACTACACTGATGTACACCCGTCTCTGCACTACACTGATGTACCCCGTCTCTGCACTACACTGATGTACACCCGTCTCTGCACTACACTGATGTACACCCGTCTCTGCACTACACTGATGTACACCCGTCTCTGCACTACACTGATGTACACCCGTCTCTGCACTACACTGATGTACACCCGTCTCTGCACTACACTGATGTACACCGTCTCTGCACTACACTGATGTACACCCGTCTCTGCACTACACTGATGTACACCCGTCTCTGCACTACACTGATGTACACCCGTCTCTGCACTACACTGATGTACACCCGTCTCTGCACTACACTGATGTACACCCGTCTCTGCACTACACTGATGTACACCCGTCTCTGCACTACACTGATGTACACCCGTCTCTGCACTACACTGATGTACACCCGTCTCTGCACTACACTGATGTACACCCGTCTCTGCACTACACTGATGTACACCCGTCTCTGCACTACACTGATGTACACCCGTCTCTGCACTACACTGATGTACACCCGTCTCTGCACTACACTGATGTACACCCGTCTCTGCACTACACTGATGTACACCCGTCTCTGCACTACACTGATGTACACCCGTCTCTGCACTACACTGATGTACACCCGTCTCTGCACTACACTGATGTACACCCGTCTCTGCACTACACTGATGTACACCCGTCTCTGCACTACACTGATGTACACCCGTCTCTGCACTACACTGATGTACACCCGTCTCTGCACTACACTGATGTACACCCGTCTCTGCACTACACTGATGTACACCCGTCTCTGCACTACACTGATGTACACCCGTCTCTGCACTACACTGATGTACACCCGTCTCTGCACTACACTGATGTACACCCGTCTCTGCACTACACTGATGTACACCCGTCTCTGCACTACACTGATGTACACCCGTCTCTGCACTACACTGATGTACACCCGTCTCTGCACTACACTGATGTACACCCGTCTCTGCACTACACTGATGTACACCCGTCTCTGCACTACACTGATGTACACCCGTCTCTGCACTACACTGATGTACACCCGTCTCTGCACTACACTGATGTACACCCGTCTCTGCACTACACTGATGTACACCCGTCTCTGCACTACACTGATGTACACCCGTCTCTGCACTACACTGATGTACACCCGTCTCTGCACTACACTGATGTACACCCGTCTCTGCACTACACTGATGTACACCCGTCTCTGCACTACACTGATGTACACCCGTCTCTGCACTACACTGATGTACACCCGTCTCTGCACTACACTGATGTACACCCGTCTCTGCACTACACTGATGTACACCCGTCTCTGCACTACACTGATGTACACCCGTCTCTGCACTACACTGATGTACACCCGTCTCTGCACTACACTGATGTACACCCGTCTCTGCACTACACTGATGTACACCCGTCTCTGCACTACACTGATGTACAGCCCGTCTCTGCACTACACTGATGTACACCCGTCTCTGCACTACACTGATGTACACCCGTCTCTGCACTACACTGATGTACACCCGTCTCTGCACTACACTGATGTACACCCGTCTCTGCACTACACTGATGTACACCGTCTCTGCACTACACTGATGTACACCCGTCTCTGCACTACACTGATGTACACCCGTCTCTGCACTACACTGATGTACACCCGTCTCTGCACTACACTGATGTACACCCGTCTCTGCACTACACTGATGTACACCCGTCTCTGCACTACACTGATGTACACCCGTCTCTGCACTACACTGATGTACACCCGTCTCTGCACTACACTGATGTACACCCGTCTCTGCACTACACTGATGTACACCCGTCTCTGCACTACACTGATGTACACCCGTCTCTGCACTACACTGATGTACACCCGTCTCTGCACTACACTGATGTACACCCGTCTCTGCACTACACTGATGTACACCCGTCTCTGCACTACACTGATGTACACCCGTCTCTGCACTACACTGATGTACACCCGTCTCTGCACTACACTGATGTACACCCGTCTCTGCACTACACTGATGTACACCGTCTCTGCACTACACTGATGTACACCCGTCTCTGCACTACACTGATGTACACCCGTCTCTGCACTACACTGATGTACACCCGTCTCTGCACTACACTGATGTACACCCGTCTCTGCACTACACTGATGTACACCCGTCTCTGCACTACACTGATGTACACCCGTCTCTGCACTACACTGATGTACACCCGTCTCTGCACTACACTGATGTACACCCGTCTCTGCACTACACTGATGTACACCCGTCTCTGCACTACACTGATGTACACCCGTCTCTGCACTACACTGATGTACACCCGTCTCTGCACTACACTGATGTACACCCGTCTCTGCACTACACTGATGTACACCCGTCTCTGCACTACACTGATGTACACCCGTCTCTGCACTACACTGATGTACACCCGTCTCTGCACTACACTGATGTACACCCGTCTCTGCACTACACTGATGTACACCCGTCTCTGCACTACACTGATGTACACCCGTCTCTGCACTACACTGATGTACACCCGTCTCTGCACTACACTGATGTACACCCGTCTCTGCACTACACTGATGTACACCCGTCTCTGCACTACACTGATGTACACCCGTCTCTGCACTACACTGATGTACACCCGTCTCTGCACTACACTGATGTACACCCGTCTCTGCACTACACTGATGTACACCCGTCTCTGCACTACACTGATGTACACCCGTCTCTGCACTACACTGATGTACACCCGTCTCTGCACTACACTGATGTACACCCGTCTCTGCACTACACTGATGTACACCCGTCTCTGCACTACACTGATGTACACCCGTCTCTGCACTACACTGATGTACACCCGTCTCTGCACTACACTGATGTACACCCGTCTCTGCACTACACTGATGTACACCCGTCTCTGCACTACACTGATGTACACCCGTCTCTGCACTACACTGATGTACACCCGTCTCTGCACTACACTGATGTACACCCGTCTCTGCACTACACTGATGTACACCCGTCTCTGCACTACACTGATGTACACCCGTCTCTGCACTACACTGATGTACACCCGTCTCTGCACTACACTGATGTACACCCGTCTCTGCACTACACTGATGTACACCCGTCTCTGCACTACACTGATGTACACCCGTCTCTGCACTACACTGATGTACACCCGTCTCTGCACTACACTGATGTACACCCGTCTCTGCACTACACTGATGTACACCCGTCTCTGCACTACACTGATGTACACCCGTCTCTGCACTACACTGATGTACACCCGTCTCTGCACTACACTGATGTACACCCGTCTCTGCACTACACTGATGTACACCCGTCTCTGCACTACACTGATGTACACCCGTCTCTGCACTACACTGATGTACACCCGTCTCTGCACTACACTGATGTACACCCGTCTCTGCACTACACTGATGTACACCCGTCTCTGCACTACACTGATGTACACCCGTCTCTGCACTACACTGATGTACACCCGTCTCTGCACTACACTGATGTACACCCGTCTCTGCACTACACTGATGTACACCCGTCTCTGCACTACACTGATGTACACCCGTCTCTGCACTACACTGATGTACACCCGTCTCTGCACTACACTGATGTACACCCGTCTCTGCACTACACTGATGTACACCCGTCTCTGCACTACACTGATGTACACCCGTCTCTGCACTACACTGATGTACACCCGTCTCTGCACTACACTGATGTACACCCGTCTCTGCACTACACTGATGTACACCCGTCTCTGCACTACACTGATGTACACCCGTCTCTGCACTACACTGATGTACACCCGTCTCTGCACTACACTGATGTACACCCGTCTCTGCACTACACTGATGTACACCCGTCTCTGCACTACACTGATGTACACCCGTCTCTGCACTACACTGATGTACACCCGTCTCTGCACTACACTGATGTACACCCGTCTCTGCACTACACTGATGTACACCCGTCTCTGCACTACACTGATGTACACCCGTCTCTGCACTACACTGATGTACACCCGTCTCTGCACTACACTGATGTACACCCGTCTCTGCACTACACTGATGTACACCCGTCTCTGCACTACACTGATGTACACCCGTCTCTGCACTACACTGATGTACACCCGTCTCTGCACTACACTGATGTACACCCGTCTCTGCACTACACTGATGTACACCCGTCTCTGCACTACACTGATGTACACCCGTCTCTGCACTACACTGATGTACACCCGTCTCTGCACTACACTGATGTACACCCGTCTCTGCACTACACTGATGTACACCCGTCTCTGCACTACACTGATGTACACCCGTCTCTGCACTACACTGATGTACACCCGTCTCTGCACTACACTGATGTACACCCGTCTCTGCACTACACTGATGTACACCCGTCTCTGCACTACACTGATGTACACCCGTCTCTGCACTACACTGATGTACACCCGTCTCTGCACTACACTGATGTACACCCGTCTCTGCACTACACTGATGTACACCCGTCTCTGCACTACACTGATGTACACCCGTCTCTGCACTACACTGATGTACACCCGTCTCTGCACTACACTGATGTACACCCGTCTCTGCACTACACTGATGTACACCCGTCTCTGCACTACACTGATGTACACCCGTCTCTGCACTACACTGATGTACACCCGTCTCTGCACTACACTGATGTACACCCGTCTCTGCACTACACTGATGTACACCCGTCTCTGCACTACACTGATGTACACCCGTCTCTGCACTACACTGATGTACACCCGTCTCTGCACTACACTGATGTACACCCGTCTCTGCACTACACTGATGTACACCCGTCTCTGCACTACACTGATGTACGCCCGTCTCTGCACTACACTGATGTACACCCGTCTCTGCACTACACTGATGTACACCCGTCTCTGCACTACACTGATGTACACCCGTCTCTGCACTACACTGATGTACACCCGTCTCTGCACTACACTGATGTACACCCGTCCTCTGCACTACACTGATGTACACCCGTCTCTGCACTACACTGATGTACACCCGTCTCTGCACTACACTGATGTACACCCGTCTCTGCACTACACTGATGTACACCCGTCTCTGCACTACACTGATGTACACCCGTCTCTGCACTACACTGATGTACGCCCGTCTCTGCACTACACTGATGTACACCCGTCTCTGCACTACACTGATGTACACCCGTCTCTGCACTACACTGATGTACACCGTCTCTGCACTACACTGATGTACACCCGTCTCTGCACTACACTGATGTACACCCGTCTCTGCACTACACTGATGTACACCCGTCTCTGCACTACACTGATGTACACCCGTCTCTGCACTACACTGATGTACGCCCGTCTCTGCACTACACTGATGTACACCCGTCTCTGCACTACACTGATGTACGCCCGTCTCTGCACTACACTGATGTACACCCGTCTCTGCACTACACTGATGTACACCCGTCTCTGCACTACACTGATGTACACCCGTCTCTGCACTACACTGATGTACACCCGTCTCTGCACTACACTGATGTACGCCCGTCTCTGCACTACACTGATGTACACCGTCTCTGCACTACACTGATGTACACCTGTCTCTGCACTACACTGATGTACGCCCGTCTCTGCACTACACTGATGTACGCCCGTCTCTGCACTACACTGATGTACACCCGTCTCTGCACTACACTGATGTACACCCGTCTCTGCACTACACTGATGTACACCCGTCTCTGCACTACACTGATGTACACCCGTCTCTGCACTACACTGATGTACACCCGTCTCTGCACTACACTGATGTACACCCGTCTCTGCACTACACTGATGTACACCCGTCTCTGCACTACACTGATGTACACCCGTCTCTGCACTACACTGATGTACACCCGTCTCTGCACTACACTGATGTACACCCGTCTCTGCACTACACTGATGTACACCCGTCTCTGCACTACACTGATGTACACCCGTCTCTGCACTACACTGATGTACACCCGTCTCTGCACTACACTGATGTACACCCGTCTCTGCACTACACTGATGTACACCCGTCTCTGCACTACACTGATGTACACCTGTCTCTGCACTACACTGATGTACACCCGTCTCTGCACTACACTGATGTACACCCGTCTCTGCACTACACTGATGTACACCTGTCTCTGCACTACACTGATGTACACCCGTCTCTGCACTACACTGATGTACACCCGTCTCTGCACTACACTGATGTACACCCGTCTCTGCACTACACTGATGTACACCCGTCTCTGCACTACACTGATGTACACCCGTCTCTGCACTACACTGATGTACACCCGTCTCTGCACTACACTGATGTACACCCGTCTCTGCACTACACTGATGTACGCCCGTCTCTGCACTACACTGATGTACACCCGTCTCTGCACTACACTGATGTACACCCGTCTCTGCACTACACTGATGTACACCCGTCTCTGCACTACACTGATGTACACCCGTCTCTGCACTACACTGATGTACACCCGTCTCTGCACTACACTGATGTACACCCGTCTCTGCACTACACTGATGTACACCCGTCTCTGCACTACACTGATGTACACCCGTCTCTGCACTACACTGATGTACACCCGTCTCTGCACTACACTGATGTACACCCGTCTCTGCACTACACTGATGTACACCCGTCTCTGCACTACACTGATGTACACCCGTCTCTGCACTACACTGATGTACACCCGTCTCTGCACTACACTGATGTACACCCGTCTCTGCACTACACTGATGTACACCCGTCTCTGCACTACACTGATGTACACCCGTCTCTGCACTACACTGATGTACACCCGTCTCTGCACTACACTGATGTACACCCGTCTCTGCACTACACTGATGTACAACCCGTCTCTGCACTACACTGATGTACACCCGTCTCTGCACTACACTGATGTACGCCCGTCTCTGCACTACACTGATGTACACCCGTCTCTGCACTACACTGATGTACACCCGTCTCTGCACTACACTGATGTACACCCGTCTCTGCACTACACTGATGTACACCCGTCTCTGCACTACACTGATGTACACCCGTCTCTGCACTACACTGATGTACACCCGTCTCTGCACTACACTGATGTACACCCGTCTCTGCACTACACTGATGTACGCCCGTCTCTGCACTACACTGATGTACACCCGTCTCTGCACTACACTGATGTACACCCGTCTCTGCACTACACAACAACTGCCTCGCATCGCACAGCAATTGAGAGCCAACTTGCACTCCTTGTCGCATGCATGAGAATCATTATAGCAACAAGAATATGCATACTGACGTGTAGTGGCCAAAACAGAAAGAAACTACACCAATTGGCAACTGTGCATTTATATACCGGGCGGCAACGATTATACAAAATGCCTGAACTTAAAGGAGAGTTTGTCATATTTGAATCCATATTATTTCTGTAACGTAATCCGACATACGCCAAGCAGCTCTATCATGAGTATCCAAGCTTGATAAGCTACAGCACTTCGCCCCCCCCCCCCCCACACACACACCAGATTAACCACATAGTCCTTCTCCAAAACGCCCTTGTCTACTCCTCCAAAAGGAAACACCGATCACCCCCGGCGCGTCCCTCCGCCCGTCAGCGCCGCTCCCCTCCTCCCCCCCCCCCCCCACTCGGCGCGTCCCTCCGCCCGTCAGCGCCGCCCCCCCCCCCCCCCGGCGCTTCCCTCCACCCGTCAGCGCCGCCCCCCCCCCCCGCCCCGCGCGTCCCTCCGCCCGTCAGCGCCGCTCCCCTCCCCCCCCCCCCCCCGGCGCGTCCCTCCGCCCGTCAGCGCCGCCCCCCCCCCCCCCCCCGGCGCTTCCCTCCACCCGTCAGCGCCGCCCCCCCCCCGCCCCGCGCGTCTCCCCGCCCGTCAGCGCCGCTCCCCCCCCCCCGGCGCGTCCCTCCGCCCGTCAGCGCCACTTCCCCCCCCCCCCCCCCGGCGCGTCCCTCCGCCCGTCAGCGCCGCGTCGCGCCCCCCCCCCCCCCGGCGCGTCCCCCCGCCCGTCAGCGCCGCTACCCCCCTCCCCCCCCCCCGTCCCTCCACCCGTCAGCGCCGCTACCCCCCCCCCCCCGTCCCTCCACCCGTCAGCGCCGCTCCCCCCCCCCCGGCGCGTCCCTCCGCCCGTCAGCGCCGCCCCCCCCCCCCGGCGCGTCCCTCCGCCCGTCAGTGCCGCTCCCCCCCCCCCCCCCGGCGCGTCCCTCCGCCCGTCAGCGCCCCCCCCCCCCCCCGGCGCGTCCCTCCGCCCGTCAGCGCCGCTCCCCCTCCCCCCGGCGCGCCCCTCCGCCCGTGCCCGTCAGCACCGCTCCCCCCCCCCCCCCCGGCACGCCCCACGGCCCGTGCCCGTCAGCGCCACCCCCCCCCCCCCCCGGCGCGTCCCTCCGCCCGTCAGCGCCGCCCCCCCCCCCCCCCCGGCGCGTCCCTCCGCCCGTCAGCGCCGCTCCCCCCCCCCCCCCCGGCGCGTCCCTCCGCCCGTCAGCGCCGCTCCCCCTCCCCCCGGCGCGCCCCTCCGCCCGTGCCCGTCAGCACCGCTCCCCCCCCCCCCCCGGCACGCCCCTCTGCCCGTGCCCGTCAGCGCCGCCGCTTACCCGTGCTCTCGTCGTGTGACCGTCACCAGCAGCTGAGCCTGCTCAGGGATGAAGCGCAGCACGTTATCGTACACACCCCGCAGGCCACGGGGGGCTATCCCGCAGTGTCGAGGGGCTGATCGTGTCGTCCATGTAGGGCTCCACCACCCGGTCACGGTACAGAGTCTCAGCCACCGCCACCTGTAACGGGGCAGAGACGGCAACTAACGGGTCAGAGACGGCAACTAACGGGTCAGAGACGGCAACTAACGGGTCAGAGACGGCAACTAACGGGTCAGAGACGGGAACTAACGGGTCAGAGACGGGGCTAACGGGACAGAGACGGAAACTAACGGGTCAGAGAGGGGAACTAACGGGGCAGAGACGGGGCTAACGGGTCAGAGACGGCAACTAACGGGTCAGAGACGGGAACTAAGGGGTCAGAGGCGGGAACTAACGGGTCAGAGACGGCAACTAACGGGTCACAAACGAGCCACACGGCAACAGCAAACAACAACTTTTAATCCACTGCAAAACTTAATATTCGCGTTTGCCAAAATGCAAATGTCGAAATGTGATTCAGTCAGGGATGTTACAGTCAGGGATGTTAGTGACATAATGGCGATCCTGATTTGTGCATCAATTACAAAATCTGCACAAAACACTCTATAAATCCCTCTCCGCTGTCCGGTCCCTCCTCTCCGCTGTCCGGTCCCTCCTCTCCGCTGTCCGGTCCCTCCTCTCCGCTGTCCGGTCCCTCCTCTCCGCTGTCCGGTCCCTCCTCTCCGCTGTCCGGTCCCTCCTCTCCGCTGTCCGGTCCCTCCCTCTCCGCTGTCCGGTCCCTCCTCTCCGCTGTCCGGTCCCTCCTCTCCGCTGTCCGGTCCCTCCTCTCCGCTGTCCGGTCCCTCCTCTCCGCTGTCCGGTCCCTCCTCTCCGCTGTCCGGTCCCTCCTCTCCGCTGTCCGGTCCCTCCTCTCCGCTGTCCGGTCCCTCCTCTCCGCTGTCCGGTCCCTCCCTCTCCGCTGTCCGGTCCCTCCTCTCCGCTGTCCGGTCCCTCCTCTCCGCTGTCCGGTCCCTCCTCTCCGCTGTCCGGTCCCTACTCTCCGCTGTCCGGTCCCTCCTCTCCGCTGTCCGGTCCCTCCTCTCCGCTGTCCGGTCCCTCTTCTCCGCTGTCCGGTCCCTCCTCTCCGCTGTCCGGTCCCTCCTCTCCGCTGTCCGGTCCCTCCTCTCCGCTGTCCGGTCCCTCCCTCTCCGCTGTCCGGTCCCTCCTCTCCGCTGTCCGGTCCCTCCTCTCTGCTGTCCGGTCCCTCCCTCTCCGCTGTCCGGTCTCTCCCTCTCCGCTGTCCGGTGCCAGCAGTCTGCCCATCCCTCCTCATCTCCTGTGCCAAGTCCACTGACCCAATCCGCACCTGATCCAGCATAGAAAACACGCGCACCAACCCCGGCCCCAGCTCTGCCCCTGCTGTCCCTCCCCCTCCCCGCGACCCGACCCGCACCTGATCCAGGGTAGCGAACACGCGCAGCACGTGCGCCAGCTTCTCGGCGTCTCGCTTCTGCAGGCCGGAGAGGAGCGCGGTTCGCAGTCGGTCGGAGAGTCGGCCGGCCAGCGAGTCGACCCTGGATCGCAGGCGGGTTACCAGCGCCGCCCCGCTGCCACAGTGGCCCAGCGCGTACGCCAGCTGGTTGTACTCGGAGGCGGCTCGCTCCAGCGCGTCTCCGTCCTGGCGGAGAGCAGGGCAGGCAGGGGCAAAGGGTTAGTGCTGAGCAGGGACATACCATGACGATGATGATGAATATCTGAGTTTATGACTGCACTCTGGTCTTAAGGAGGTCATAGCTACTACCACGGCGACTTGTCACATAAACATTGAGCAATTACACCATTTGAACGAGTAGATTGTGACCGACACCCATGAAATGCAGCCGTGCACGTCTCGCGGGATACGACAGAACACGGAGCGTTTTGACGACGCAGGTAAGCGGGGAAGGGAACAGTACGAGTGCTGCAGTCGACACTACAATGGTTATGTGACACTCAGTCTAACCTATTCGGAAAGGGAGGCGACAGTACGGATCAATTAATACTACACCGGCTCTGTAACACCCAGCATGAGCTGATCGGAGAGGGAGGCGACAGGACAGGTGAACTTTGGTCTTAGGAGGTCATAGCTACCACGCTACCACGCTATCATAGCTACACACACACTTAGCGGCTAGATCCCATCCAGTTTGACATGTTCAAGACAGGCCGGGGCAATAAGCTTCAGTGTCAACAATCCGAGCCTGACCTGTTCCGCGCTATCCTGGTCGTCAGTGCTGGCCAGCAGCGCCTCCAGTCTGTCCAGGTATCCGGGTAAGGAGCCGAGCAGACGCAGGTACTGCTTCTGAGCGCGCACCTCGTGCAGTCGGGACAGCCGCCAGCCAGTCTGCTCCAGGAGGTCATCAAACGAGCGGCGCACGCTCTGCGCGCGGCGGAATACAGAGTTACAGCCGGACACGGCACAACACAGAGTTACAGCCGGACACGGCACAACACAGAGTACGGCACAACACAGAGTTACAGCCGGACACGGCACAATACAGAGTTACAGCCGGACACGGCACAACACAGAGTTACAGCCGGACACGGCACAACACAGAGTTACAGCCGGACACGGCACAACACAGAGTTACAGCGGAACACAGAGTTACAGCCGGACACGGCACAATACAGAGTTACAGCCGGACACGGCACAACACAGAGTACGGCGGAACACAGAGTTACAGCCGGACACGGCACAACACAGAGTATGGCACAACACAGAGTTACAGCCGGACACGGCACAATACAGAGTTACAGCCGGACACGGCACAACACAGAGTTACAGCCGGACACGGCACAACACAGAGTTACAGCCGGACACGGCACAACACAGAGTTACAGCCGGACACGGCACAACACAGAGTTACAGCCGGACACGGCACAACACAGAGTTACAGCCGGACACGGCACAACACAGAGTATGGCACAACACAGAGTTACAGCCGGACACGGCACAACACAGAGTACGGCACAACACAGAGTTACAGCCGGACACGGCACAACACAGAGTATGGCACAACACAGAGTTACAGCCGGACACGGCACAACACAGAGTACGGCACAACACAGAGTTACAGCCGGACACGGCACAACACAGAGTATGGCACAACACAGAGTTACAGCCGGACACGGCACAACACAGAGTACGGCACAACACAGAGTTACAGCCGGACACGGCACAACACAGAGTATGGCACAACACAGAGTTACAGCCGGACACGGCACAACACAGAGTACGGCACAACACAGAGTTACAGCCGGACACGGCACAACACAGAGTATGGCACAACACAGAGTTACAGCCGGACACGGCACAACACAGAGTTACAGCCGGACACGGCACAACACAGAGTTACAGCCGGACAGGCACAACACAGAGTTACAGCCGGACACGGCACAACACAGAGTACGGCACAACACAGAGTTACAGCGGAACACAGAGTTACAGCCGGACACGGCACAACACAGAGTTACAGCGGAACACAGAGTTACAGCCGGACACGGCACAACACAGAGTTACAGCCGGACACGGCACAACACAGAGTTACAGCCGGACACGGCACAACACAGAGTTACAGCGGAACACAGAGTTACAGCCGGACACGGCACAACACAGAGTTACAGCCGGACACGGCACAACACAGAGTTACAGCCGGACACGGCACAACACAGAGTTACAGCCGGACACGGCACAACACAGAGTTACAGCCGGACACGGCACAACACAGAGTTACAGCCGGACACGGCACAACACAGAGTTACAGCCGGACACGGCACAACACAGAGTTACAGCCGGACACGGCACAACACAGAGTTACAGCCGGACACGGCACAACACAGAGTTACAGCCGGACACGGCACAACATAGAGTTACAGCCGGACACGGCACAACACAGAGTTACAGCCGGACACGGCACAACACAGAGTTACAGCGGAACACATTGTTACAGCCGGACACGGCACAACACAGAGTACGGCGGAACACAGAGTTACAGCCGGACACGGCACAACACAGAGTATGGCACAACACAGAGTTACAGCCGGACACGGCACAACACAGAGTTACAGCCGGACACGGCACAACACAGAGTTACAGCCGGACACGGCACAACACAGAGTATGGCACAACACAGAGTTACAGCCGGACACGGCACAACACAGAGTTACAGCCGGACACGGCACAACACAGAGTATGGCACAACACAGAGTTACAGCCGGACACGGCACAACACAGAGTTACAGCCGGACACGGCACAACACAGAGTTACAGCCGGACGCGGCACAACACAGAGTATGGCACAACACAGAGTTACAGCCGGACACGGCACAACACAGAGTACGGCACAACACAGAGTTACAGCCGGGCACGGCACAACACAGAGTACGGCGGAACACAGAGTTACAGCCGGACACGGCACAACACAGAGTTACAGCCGGACACGGCACAACACAGAGTAACAGTCGGACACGGCACAACACAGAGTACGGCACAACACAGAGTTTCAGCCGGACACGGCACAACACAGAGTTACAGCCGGACACGGCACAACACAGAGTATGGCACAACACAGAGTTTCAGCCGGACACGGCACAACACAGAGTACGGCGGAACACAGAGTTACAGCCGGACACGGCACAACACAGAGTATGGCACAACACAGAGTTACAGCCGGACACGGCACAGCACAGAGTACGGCGGAACACAGAGTTACAGCCGGACACGGCACAACACAGAGTACGGCGGAACACAGAGTTACAGCCGGACACGGCACAGCACAGAGTACGGCGGAACACAGAGTTACAGCCGGATACGGCACAACACAGAGTTACAGCCGGACACGGCACAACACAGAGTACGGCACAACACAGAGTTACAGCCGGACACGGCACAACACAGGGTACGGCGGAACACAGAGTTACAGCCGGATACGGCACAACACAGAGTTACAGCCGGACACGGCACAACACAGAGTACGGCACAACACAGAGTTACAGCCGGACACGGCACAACACAGAGTACGGCGGAACACAGAGTTACAGCCGGACACGGCACAACACAGAGTACGGCGGAACAGAGTTACAGCCGGACACGGCACAACACAGAGTTACAGCCGGACACGGCACAACACAGAGTTACAGCGGAACACAGAGTTACAGCCGGACACGGCACACCAGAGTTACAGCCGGACACGGCACAACACAGAGTTACAGCCGGACACGGCACAACCCAGACCGGCAGTCCCGGCAGTCAGATGGTCACAGAAACAGCACACACTGCACACTGCAAAACATAGAACCAGAGTCAGAAACAGCCAGCAACGGGACAATAGGTGTCTGCCCTACAATGCAGGACAATTCGTATTCATCGAGCAACACTTAATCGAAAGTATCCAACCGAAGGCATACAGGGTGAGCATTTGAAACTGTGATAAGTTAGGTGACTACCAGAGACGTATATCTCACATTGACATGACTGAAACGTATACCGTTCAAGACCCCAATCTGGGACATTTATGTTGGCATGATCCGATCACCCCGCGCTTCAGTAGTTTTCTACAGCAGGTGCTCAAAGTAGCGACCTCTTTCCGCCCGGCTCCGCGTGTGTCTCGCCATTTTCCTCAGCTGCGCCTCGTCCATGTTCTGTGGGACGTTTTCCACGACCATATTCATCGGCTCCACGGTCCGTAGCTCACTCACACTGAACATGAGTGAAGGCCCGCGACCAGAAGTTGAAGTATTCGATAGGACAGGACGCGCTGTACGCTGCGTCAGTGCGTGCCTGCGGGAGATGATCCGGTAGCCGAACTTCGATGCGAGGAACTCCATCACAGGAGTGGTCTCATTGCAGAGAGACCATCTTGTTGAAACCAACAGCCTTTACGGGTCGCGCAGGTCCGTACGGCAAGAAACATTACTGCCCCAGGCATCTCCAGACATGATTGGCAGGTGGCGGATCCTTCAGACCAGTTGCAGTGGACCGGCAGGCACTTTCCGTTGACGGTTCCGACCCAGCAAGCACTACTGGCAAGTAGGGTGTCCCCCCCCCCAAAAAAAAAAATCACCTTTTCGTCGGTGCAAGTTGCCAATTGACAAGGTGTTCTTCTTTAGGCCAATAACAAGTATGCCAAATTGAATTGCGATCCTTTGAGTTTTGGTCCCCCCGGGCCTCCGTAAGTTGTAGACTCCTACCCAAAAGGTCACACATCAAAGTCGTCGTACAGACCTCCGCGTATGCCCATTTGAAAGCTCGTGTCGAGTA
Organism: Chirona hameri; assembly: GCA_036785665.1. Classification (NCBI taxonomy): domain Eukaryota; kingdom Metazoa; phylum Arthropoda; class Thecostraca; order Balanomorpha; family Balanidae; genus Chirona; species Chirona hameri. The sequence goes on from JAXIVJ010006971.1 coordinate 18,331, forward strand.
GAGTAAACTTTAATTCAGTCGAAATACTCTAAATTCAAGTTTTCGTCCTATGAGTCATAAACAGAGCCCAAAACCAAGCTTTCAATACAGCTCTATTGAAGGCTTGGTTTTGGGCTCTGTTTATGACTCATAGGACGACAACTTGAATTTAGAGCATTTCGACTGAATTCAAGTTTATTCTACTCGACAAGAGCTTTCAAATGAGCACACGCGGAGGTCTGTACGACGACTTTGATTTTTGACCTTTTGGGTAGGGGTGCTTACGGAGGCCCGGGGGACCAACTCAAAGGATCACAATTAAATTTGGCATACTTGTTATTGGCCTAGAGAAGAACGCCGTGTCAATTGGCGAGCTTGCACCGACGAAAAGGTGATTTTTTGGGGACACCCTACTGCCCAGCGTACTGCTCGTCCTGTCCTGTGTCTACTTCAGCTTCTGGTCGGGGGCCTTCCCTCATGTTGTTCAGTGTGAGCTACGGACCGTGGATCAGCTGAAAATGGTCGTGGAAAAACCTCCCACAGAACATGGACGAGGCGCAGCTGAGGAAAATGGCGACAAATACGCGGCGCCGGGCGGAAAGAGGTCGCTACTTTGAGCACCTGCTGTAGAAAACTACTGAAGCGTAGAGTGATCGGCATCATGCCATCATAAATATCCCACATTGGGGTCTTGAAAGGTATGCGTTTCATTAATGTCAATGTGAGATATATGTCTCTGGTAGTGCCCTAACTTAGCACAGTTTCAAATGATCACCCTGTACCTAAGATAGCAACAACTCGCGTGAATCCACGAACACAAAGGTCACAACGGTCTGCATCGTACCAAAACCTCCTCCTTCAGCTGGCCGAGGGGCATCTCCAGCTTGCTGATGCTGGCGTCGAGGCCGACCAGATTGGAGGAGAGGTTGACGAAGTCGGCGTAGTCCCTGTTGATGAGGTCAATCATGGAGGAGCGTAGCACCTTGAGGTACATGCCCAGGTCGGTACGCAGGCTCTCCAGACCTGCGGTCTGCTGGCGGTACCGCAGCACGAAGCTGTCCACGCTGAACTCATCCTGCGACGGGCGGACAGGCAGAGCAGGGTCAGCAGGGACAACAGCGCGACGGGCGGACAGGCAGAGCAGGGTCAGCAGGGACAACAGCGCGACGGGCGGACAGGCAGAGCAGGGTCAGCAGGGACAACAGTGCGACGGGCGGACAGGCAGAGCAGGGTCAGCGGGGACAACAGTGCGATGGGCGGACAGGCAGAGCAGGGTCAGCAGGGACAACAGTGCGACGGGCGGACAGGCAGAGCAGGGTCAGCAGGCACAACAGCGCGACGGGCGGACAGGCTGAACTCATCCTGCGACGGGCGGACAGGCAGAGCAGGGTCAGCAGGGACAACAGTGCGACGGGCGGACAGGCAGAGCAGGGTCGGCAGGCACAACAGCGCGACGGGCGGACAGGCTGAACTCATCCTGCGACGGGCGGACAGGCAGAGCAGGGTCAGCAGGGACAACAGTGCGACGGGCGGACAGGCAGAGCAGGGTCAGCAGGGACAACAGCGCGACGGGCGGACAGGCAGAGCAGGGTCAGCAGGGACAACAGTGCGACGGGCGGACAGGCAGAGCAGGGTCAGCAGGGACAACAGTGCGACGGGCGGACAGGCAGAGCAGGGTCAGCAGGCACAACAGCGCGACGGGCGGACAGGCTGAACTCATCCTGCGACGGGCGGACAGGCAGAGCCGGGTCAGCAGGGACAACAGTGCGACGGGCGGACAGGCAGAACTCATCCTGCGACGGGCGGACAGGCAGAGCAGGGTCAGCAGGGACAACAGTGCGACGGGCGGACAGGCAGAGCAGGGTCAGCAGGGACAACAGTGCGACGGGCGGACAGGCAGAACTCATCCTGCGACGGGCGGACAGGCAGAGCAGGGTCAGCAGGGACAACAGCGCGACGGGCGGACAGGCAGAGCAGGGTCAGCAGGGACAACAGTGCGACGGGCGGACAGGCAGAGCAGGGTCAGCAGGGACAACAGTGCGACGGGCGGACAGGCAGAGCAGGGTCAGCAGGGACAACAGTGCGACGGGCGGACAGGCAGAGCAGGGTCAGCAGGCACAACAGCGCGACGGGCGGACAGGCAGAACTCATCCTGCGACGGGCGGACAGGCAGAGCAGGGTCAGCAGGGACAACAGTGCGACGGGCGGACAGCCAGAGCAGGGTCAGCAGGGACAACAGTGCGACGGGCGGACAGGCAGAACTCATCCTGCGACGGGCGGACAGGCAGAGCAGGGTCAGCAGGGACAACAGCGCGACGGGCGGACAGGCAGAGCAGGGTCAGCAGGGACAACAGCGCGACGGGCGGACAGGCAGAGCAGGGTCAGCAGGGACAACAGTGCGACGGGCGGACAGGCAGAGCAGGGTCAGCAGGGACAACAGTGCGACGGGCGGACAGGCAGAACTCATCCTGCGACGGGCGGACAGGCAGAGCAGGGTCGGCAGGGACAACAGCGCGACGGGCGGACAGACAGAGCAGGGTCAGCAGGGACAACAGTGCGACGGGCGGACAGGCAGAGCAGGGTCAGCAGGGACAACAGTGCGACGGGCGGACAGGCAGAACTCATCCTGCGACGGGCGGACAGGCAGAGCAGGGTCAGCAGGGACAACAGCGCGACGGGCGGACAGGCAGAACAGGGTCAGCAGGGACAACAGTGCGACGGGCGGACAGGCAGAACAGGGTCAGCAGGGACAACAGTGCGACGGGCGGACAGGTAGAACTCATCCTGCGACGGGCGGACAGGCAGAGCAGGGTCAGCAGGGACAACAGTGCGACGGGAGGACAGACAGAACAGGGTCAGCAGGGACAACAGTGCGACGGGCGGACAGGCAGAGCAGGGTCAGCAGGGACAACAGTGCGACGGGCGGACAGGCAGAACTCATCCTGCGACGGGCGGACAGGCAGAGCAGGGTCAGCAGGGACAACAGCGCGACGGGCGGACAGGCAGAGCAGGGTCAGCAGGGACAACAGTGCGACGGGCGGACAGGCAGAGCAGGGTCAGCAGGGACAACAGTGCGACGGGCGGACAGGCAGAGCAGGGTCAGCAGGGACAACAGTGCGACGGGCGGACAGGCAGAGCAGGGTCAGCAGGCACAACAGCGCGACGGGCAGACAGGCTGAACTCATCCTGCGACGGGCGGACAGGCAGAGCAGGGTCAGCAGGAACAACAGTGCGACGGGCGGACAGGCAGAGCAGGGTCAGCAGGGACAACAGCGCGACGGGCGGACAGGCAGAGCAGGGTCAGCAGGGACAACAGTGCGACGGGCGGACAGGCAGAGCAGGGTCAGCAGGGACAACAGTGCGACGGGCGGACAGGCAGAGCAGGGTCAGCAGGGACAACAGTGCGACGGGCGGACAGGCAGAGCAGGGTCAGCAGGGACAACAGTGCGACGGGCGGACAGGCAGAACTCATCCTGCGACGGGCGGACAGGCAGAGCAGGGTCAGCAGGGACAACAGTGCGACGGGCGGACAGGCAGAACTCATCCTGCGACGGGCGGACAGGCAGAACTCATCCTGCGACGGGCGGACAGGCAGATCAGGGTCAGCAGGGACAACAGCGCGACGGGCGGACAGGCAGAGCAGGGTCAGCAGGGACAACAGCGCGACGGGCGGACAGGCAGAGCAGGGTCAGCAGGGACAACAGTGCGACGGGCGGACAGGCAGAGCAGGGTCAGCAGGGACAACAGTGCGACGGGCGGACAGGCAGAACTCATCCTGCGACGGGCGGACAGGCAGAGCAGGGTCAGCAGGGACAACAGTGCGACGGGCGGACAGGCAGAGCAGGGTCAGCAGGGACAACAGTGCGACGGGCGGACAGGCAGAACTCATCCTGCGACGGGCGGACAGGCAGAGCAGGGTCAGCAGGGACAACAGCGCGACGGGCGGACAGGCAGAGCAGGGTCAGCAGGGACAACAGTGCGACGGGCGGACAGGCAGAGCAGGGTCAGCAGGGACAACAGTGCGACGGGCGGACAGGCAGAACTCATCCTGCGACGGGCGGACAGGCAGAGCAGGGTCATCAGGGACAACAGCGCGACGGGCGGACAGGCAGAACAGGGTCAGCAGGGACAACAGTGCGACGGGCGGACAGGCAGAACAGGGTCAGCAGGGACAACAGTGCGACGGGCGGACAGGCAGAACTCATCCTGCGACGGGCGGACAGGCAGAGCAGGGTCAGCAGGGACAACAGTGCGACGGGCGGACAGACAGAACAGGGTCAGCAGGGACAACAGTGCGACGGGCGGACAGGCAGAGCAGGGTCAGCAGGGACAACAGTGCGACGGGCGGACAGGCAGAACTCATCCTGCGACGGGCGGACAGGCAGAGCAGGGTCAGCAGGGACAACAGTGCGACGGGCGGAGAGGCAGAACAGGGTCAGCAGGGACAACAGTGCGACGGGCGGACAGGCAGAGCAGGGTCAGCAGGGACAACAGTGCGACGGGCGGACAGTCAGAGCAGGGTCAGCAGGGACAACAGTGCGACGGCGGACAGGCAGAGCAGGGTCAGCAGGGACAACAGTGCGACGGGCGGACAGGCAGAGCAGGGTCAGCAGGGACAACAGTGCGACGGGCGGACAGGCAGAGCAGGGTCAGCAGGGACAACAGTGCGACGGGCGGACAGTCAGAGCAGGGTCAGCAGGGACAACAGTGTGACGGGCGGACAGGCAGAGCAGGGTCAGCAGGGACAACAGTGCGACGGGCGGACAGGCAGAACAGGGTCAGCAGGGACAACAGTGCGACGGGCGGACAGGCAGAACAGGGTCAGCAGGGACAACAGTGCGAAGGGCGGCCAGGCAGAACTCATCCTGCGACGGGGGGACAGGCAGAACAGGGTCAGCAGGGACAACAGTGCGCCGGGCGGACAGGCAGAACAGGGTCAGCAGGGACAACAGTGCGACGGGCGGACAGGCAGAACTCATCCTGCGACGGGCGGACAGGCAGAACAGGGTCAGCAGGGACAACAGTGCGACGGGCGGACAGGCAGAACAGGGTCAGCAGGGACAACAGTGCGACGGGCGGACAGGCAGAGCAGGGTCAGCAGGGACAACAGTGCGACGGGCGGACAGGCAGAACAGGGTCAGCAGGGACAACAGCGCGACGGGCGGACAGGCAGAGCAGAGTCAGCAGGGACAACAGTGCGACGGGCGGACAGGCATAACTCATCCTGCGACGGGCGGACAGGCAGAGCAGGGTCAGCAGGGACAACAGTGCGACGGGCGGACAGGCAGAACAGGGTCAGCAGGGACAACAGTGCGACGGGCGGACAGGCAGAGCAGGGTCAGCAGGGACAACAGTGCGACGGGCGGACAGTCAGAGCAGGGTCAGCAGGGACAACAGTGCAACGGGCGGACAGGCAGAGCAGGGTCAGCAGGGACAACAGTGCGACGGGCGGACAGGCAGAGCAGGGTCAGCAGGGACAACAGTGCGACGGGCGGACAGGCAGAGCAGGGTCAGCAGGGACAACAGTGCGACGGGCGGACAGTTAGAGCAGGGTCAGCAGGGACAACAGTGCGACGGGCGGACAGGCAAAGCAGGGTCAGCAGGGACAACAGTGCGACGGGCGGACAGGCAGAACAGGGTCAGCAGGGACAACAGTGCGACGGGCGGACAGGCATAACAGGGTCAGCAGGGACAACAGTGCGACGGGCGGACAGGCAGAACTCATCCTGCGACGGGCGGACAGGCAGAACAGGGTCAGCAGGGACAACAGTGCGACGGGCGGACAGGCAGAACAGGGTCAGCAGGGACAACAGTGCGACGGGCGGACAGGCAGAACTCATCCTGCGACGTTCGGACAGGCAGAACAGGGTCAGCAGGGACAACAGTGCGACGGGCGGACAGGCAGAACAGGGTCAGCAGGGACAACAGTGCGACGGGCGGACAGGCAGAGCAGGGTCAGCAGGGACAACAGTGCGACGGGCGGACAGGCAGAACAGGGTCAGCAGGGACAACAGCGCGACGGGCGGACAGGCAGAGCAGGGTCAGCAGGGACAACAGTGCGACGGGCGGACAGGCAGAACTCATCCTGCGACGGGCGGACAGGCAGAGCAGGGTCAGCAGGGACAACAGTGCGACGGGCGGACAGGCAGAACTCATCCTGCGACGGGCGGACAGGCAGAGTAGGGTCAGCAGGGACAACAGTGCGACGGGCGGACAGGCAGAACTCATCCTGCGACGGGCGGACAGGCAGAGCAGGGTCAGCAGGGACAACAGTGCGACGGGCGGACAGGCAGAACTCATCCTGCGACGGGCGGACAGGCAGAGCAGGGTCAGCAGGGACAACAGTGCGACGGGCGGACACGCAGAGCAGGGTCAGCAGGGACAACAGTGCGACGGGCGGACAGGCAGAACTCATCCTGCGACGGGCGGACAGGCAGAGCAGGGTCAGCAGGGACAACAGTGCGACGGGCGGACAGGCAGAACAGGGTCAGCAGGGACAACAGTGCGACGGGCGGCCACGCAGAGCAGGGGTCAGCAGGGACAACAGTGCGACGGGCGGACAGGCTGAACTCATCCTGCGACGGGCGGACAGGCAGAGCAGGGTCAGCAGGGACAACAGTGCGACGGGCGGACAGGCAGAACTCATCCTGCGACGGGCGGACAGGCAGAGCAGGGTCAGCAGGGACAACAGTGCGACGGGCGGACAGGCAGAACTCATCCTGCGACGGGCGGACAGTCAGAGCAGGGTCAGCAGGGACAACAGTGCGACGGGCGGACAGGCAGAACTCATCCTGCGACGGGCGGACAGTCAGAGCAGGGTCAGCAGGGACAACAGTGCGACGGGCGGACAGGCAGAACTCATCCTGCGACGGGCGGACAGGCAGAGCAGGGTCAGCAGGGACAACAGTGCGACGGGCGGCCACGCAGAACAGGGTCAGCAGGGACAACAGTGCGACGGGCGGACAGGCAGAACTCATCCTGCGACGGGCGGACAGGCAGAGCAGGGTCAGCAGGGACAACAGTGCGACGGGCGGCCACGCAGAACAGGGTCAGCAGGGACAACAGTGCGACGGGCGGACAGGCAGAACTCATCCTGCGACGGGCGGACAGGCAGAGCAGGGTCAGCAGGGACAACAGTGCGACGGGCGGACAGGCAGAAGGCAGAACTCATCCTGCGACGGGCGGACAGGCAGAGCAGGGTCAGCAGGGACAACAGTGCGACGGGCGGACAGGCAGAACTCATCCTGCGACGGGCGGACAGGCAGAGCAGGGTCAGCAGGGACAACAGTGCGACGGGCGGCCACGCAGAACAGGGTCAGCAGGGACAACAGTGCGACGGGCGGACAGGCAGAACTCATCCTGCGACGGGCGGACAGGCAGAGCAGGGTCAGCAGGGACAACAGTGCGACGGGCGGACAGGCAGAGCAGGGTCAGCAGGGACAACAGTGCGACGGGCGGACAGGCAGAACTCATCCTGCGACGGGCGGACAGGCAGAGCAGGGTCAGCAGGGACAACAGTGCGACGGGCGGACAGGCAGAACAGGGTCAGCAGGGACAACAGTGCGACGGGCGGACAGGCAGAACTCATCCTGCGACGGGCGGACAGGCAGAGCAGGGTCAGCAGGGACAACAGTGCGACGGGCGGACAGGCAGAACAGGGTCAGCAGGGACAACAGTGCGACGGGCGGACAGGCAGAGCAGGGGTCAGCAGGGCAGTGGCACAACAGCGCGACGGGTGGCCACGCAGAGCAGGGGTCAGCAGGGACAACAGCGCGACGAGCGGCCACGCAGAGCAGGGGTCAGCAGGGACAACAGTGCGACGAGCGGCCACGCAGAGCAGGGGTCAGCAGGGACAACAGTGCGACGGGCGGACAGGCAGAACTCATCCTGCGACGGGCGGACAGGCAGAGCAGGGTCAGCAGGGACAACAGCGCGACGGGCGGCCACGCAGAGCAGGGGTCAGCAGGGACAACAGCGCGACGAGCGGCCACGCAGAGCAGGGGTCAGCAGGGACAACAGTGCGACGGGCGGACAGGCAGAACTCATCCTGCGACGGGCGGACAGGCAGAGCAGGGTCAGCAGGGACAACAGCGCGACGGGCGGCCACGCAGAACAGGGGTCAGCAGGGACAACAGCGCGACGGGCGGCCACGCAGAGCAGGGGTCAGCAGGGACAACAGCGCGACGGGCGGCCAAGCAGAGCAGGGTCAGCAGGGACAACAGTGCGACGGGCGGACAGGCAGAACTCATCCTGCGACGGGCGGACAGGCAGAGCAGGGTCAGCAGGGACAACAGTGCGACGGGCGGACAGGCAGAGCAGGGGTCAGCAGGGACAACAGTGCGACGGGCGGACAGGCAGAACAGGGTCAGCAGGGACAACAGTGCGACGGGCGGACAGGCAGAGCAGGGGTCAGCAGGGCAGTGGCACAACAGCGCGACGGGCGGCCACGCAGAGCAGGGGTCAGCAGGGACAACAGTGCGACGGGCAGCCACGCAGAACAGGGTCAGCAGGGACAACAGTGCGACGGGCGGCCACGCAGAGCAGGGGTCAACAGGGCAGTGGCACGCAAGCTGATTTTCGCAAGCTATAATGTAGTGATAACAAGAATGTAGATTCAAATATGGCACAGACAATATAATGTCCTAATCTATCCTCATTTCAACCACCCCCGCACACAGTGGTCTCTAGAACATTTCACACACTAGAGAAGGTTGAACCAGCTGCTCCATTGTCTGCTTAGCAGGCCTCGGCTGTGAGAGGCTCAGGTACAACAGCAAAAGTAGGAGAGTACAATGATGCAATCATGCGAGAAATAATGACCAGTTTTGAGTGGTGTGGAATATGGATGCTGGCTGGCTACACAAAATGTCACTAAATATGGTCCTTATGGTATTACAAATACCACGTTTAGAGCAAATTAAGGCAATGCATGATGTTCATGTTTTGCCTCAGTCAGGTAGTCACCAGCATGATGTTTATCTCATATCAGCTTTATTCTTGCAGTGAAATCCAACCCCCTTCTCAATTATTGACAGCCTGCAGAAACCTATATGAGGTTTAGCAATTGGCGGGTCGACAAAGACATTAAAGGGAAATAATGACCTTTTGATTTTGTTAACAACAATTTCTTAGGCTACTGTTATGTTTGTAAAATTATTGTATTTAAATTTAAGAATTAAATAAAATTATTCCCAAATTCAAAGTTGTAAGTTTGGAAAAAATACAAAACAAGTACCTTGTGTACTTCATGAAGGTCATTGACAAATTCGTCCTTCCCTACCATTGTTAACATCGAGTGCGGCATTTGTGGAGGCTCTGTGACATTTCCGATCAAACTGAGCGCTGCTCGGACACCCGCTAGTAGCGCTTTCGTTCTCCATGGCAACCAGGCGTCAGCCAATCAAAAGCCAGAAAGGGAATACGTTCTGGCTTTTCATTGGCTCACGCCTGGTTGCCATGGAGAACGAAAGCGCTACTAGCGTGCGTTCGAGCAGCGCTCCGATCCGTGAAGCAATCCGTGAAGCATCCGTGATGCATGACTGACTATCAGTATAAGTCATGAATAACAACAACATGCAAACTATACCAACTCGAATAAAATAAGAGCGGAATGAATTGAACCCCAGGCAAGCTAGTATTCGCAAAGCACTCGGCACTGCGCCACAATAGCAAAAGGTGAGGGAAATGCATATTGGATACAATATTATTACGTCACAAGTTTCTGAAGTGTCAACTACTATGAAATACAGTGATAAAATACCTTTAATAATGATTAACAAGAAAATTCAAACTTAACAACAATAATTTGAATAAGTCTTTAATTAGCTTTCAACTCGAAATCAGATATATTTTGCAATGCTACACAAGAATGGCACCAGTGACGTCATTAACAAAGCCTGCTACGGGACTTGGGTATACTAATCAGGAACAACTCGCCAAGTGCGCCGAGATGGTTAAGTGCGCCGAGAAGCATGACAATGACTTTGTAAACAAATCGCCGACGCTAAATAGGTCGCCGTCGATGTGCATCGATGAGCTTCTGATTTAATTGCCAGTTTTGTGTTATTGTTCGTTAGTTTTTTTGGGAAAAATTATTATTTTTCATGATAAAATAAAGCATAGTGTTATATACAGCCACAGACAAACTATACACAACTCCTAATGTTGAAAACAAATGAATCGATTTTCAAAATTTGAGGGTCGCAACCACTAACTATGCCGCGTTGATGTGCATCGATGAGCTTCCGATTTTATTGCCACTTTTTTCAATCGCTGTTAGTTTTAGAAGATCGCCGGGCATATAATCACAACAAGCAGAACGCACAATATATTTTCCACTCCATTGCGTAAAAAAACAATACGGGAAAAGCCCGCAGTTTAATGAGGACCAAAAGTACTTGACAAAAGGTCAGAAATAGTGCAAGTACCGGTCGTTTAAAGTGTGGAACGCTTATCAACTTTAACTTGAAATATCTTTCGGTAGGAAAGTTTTCATGCAAAATGTGATGAATTAACAATATATTTTGATCTCGTCTGGCGATTTCAAGTGCTAACTCCATTTTAGTGGAAAAAGGTCATTATTTCCCTTTAAGTGAGAAAATCAGGAGGATGTCATGTATATCACCACTTCCAATCTGCAAGTTAACCTATGTTATGCACAGGAACCACAGCCAAAGTTCCTGACCAAAGGAACAAGAAATGGAAAGAAAACCAGGCAAGAGCCAGATGGCCACCAGATTCTCTTCAATATCACAGCTCTGCTTCAGGGACCCACAGTTACTTTGCCACTGTTCTCGCCACTTGATAAGCTGGAACATTCGAAATAGTGTATAATATAGCCTTGCTAACTTGCAATAACATACCTTGAAGAACTCCTCTTTGTTGAAGCAAAGCTGTGATGATTCAAAGCCTATAATTTCCTTCATGATTCAGATGAAAGTTGGTAACCTGAAACACAATCGGAATTGGTTATGTTTGGATTATGGTTGGTTATGTATGTTGCACAAGTTGGTACCCCATATGTTCACATTGCAAGCTTATTGTTGTAAAACAGAGACATACTATTCTGAAAATGAGAGGTATTGAGGGGTGTAATGAGGTGGAAGACGGTGTGAGGAAAATGACAGGTATGAGAGGTAAAAGGAGAGTAGCTTTGACAGGGTAGACTACTATAATGCCAGATGTGAAAACACCAGACTTCCATGCCATTGGTAGTGTAGGCATCCTAAAGCACTAATTAAATGTCACCACAAAAAGCTTCATACATGTGCGATGTTATGGTAGTTTATCCAACCTACCTACTCCATAGGTATAGTCCAATTTTGATTTTTGTAGACCCTCTGGTAGAGCTTAGCCAAGAGCTTAGCCTATTAGGACACATATCCAGCCCCCAGGACAGATTCACTGGGGGATGTCAGGCTATGTCCCTCCAAAAACAATTTTGATCACCTGAAAATTTGGACATTTCCCTATTTAAAAAAAAATACAAGAAACCTTTACTAAGGCAAGTTTATTTTGACTATGTTCTTAATGCACAAACAAGTCAAGTCCAATGAGTTTTGTGATGAATCAATGACTTTGGGATTTGCCAATGAAATCAAATTTTTGCCATTCTAGATCCACCAGTACACATAGGTACCTATGAAGACTATCTTTAGAGGTATGGGTCTCAATCTTGAAGACAGACAATTTTTCTGACTGTTTTATACAAGAAATAGAAAATCATACAACTGAAATAACGTATCAATGTGCAAACAATAACATTCATATTGCAATGCACACTTGACTAAGCGCTACCATGTGTCCGAGCTCAGCCGCAGATGCGTTGGTGTGTTGATGGGTCTTTCCCACGTGCGTCATTGTCTCCCCGACGGCGTCATCAGGACGATTGTAACAGCGCTGGTAGTCTCGCGGGCCCGTACTGTCTCACAGTATACGGCACCGGGACACAAAAGAATTTCGACCGGCTCCAAAATCCTGCACTTTGCCGCTAGAGTTATTTTCGGCCGCCGGAAGTTTGACCATGTGTCCGACCTGCGAGATTTGCTTGGCTGGATGACCCCGAGAAGAATGGCCGACTACCAGACGCTCGTCACCTCGCATAAGGCCATACAGCGCAGTGAGCCAGAAGAACGGGCAGCTCCGTTTATGACTAACAGTGAAACCCGGGCGAGATCCACGCGACAAGACCATCTGTACCATTTGCCGCGGTCGCGACTCGAAACCGGTAAGCGGCGTTTCGGTTACCGAGCCCCGGCGCTGCGTAACGACCTGCCGGCCGACCTGGTGCAGCTGCCACTTGCCGGCTTCGCCTGCGCCGTCAGAGCCGCGCTACTGAATAGTGACGCTACACACCGATGTTGACTGCGGAGATACTGTGTGTGGCTGCGGGTGATTGCGTCGTGTATATAAGTGTGAATGACATGAGTGTTCGCTTGATTTGTACCTGCATGATTTTACCTGACTCTGAGAGCTCATAGTCAGCTCTGTAATCGCCACACAATGTGTGGATTGCTCTATGGCAGTAATAAAATACAATACAATACATACTGATATACTAACATTTAAAACAGCTATATGGATACAATTCATTACAATGTTTACCACATATTGTGTATGTGTAAGTCATCCAGTTGTTTGGTTGTGAGCCAAACACTGTATTCACTTTGTACCAAGGAACTAATTTGCATTGTAACATCATCCTGGGTAAGCCAAACAACTGTAATGCTGGACACTTCCAAACACCAGAGCTATTTTTTATAAATTTAGGTCAAATTTTTTGATGGGATGGATTTCTGAGACGACGATGGGAGCCATGCTAAGCTAAGTTTGTTGCACAGGCCCTGACCGGCTGACCCCACCATCTAATCACGCAATTTGTCACCGGCAGAATTTAGAGGCGAAAGTTTAATGTCCCCAATGATTGAGGACAGTCTGCACCAGCCCACACCAGTAATAGTTGGCAGCACTCGGGCGTTTGGGCGTTAAAAACCTACTACGCCATAGGGTTCCCATGTTAAATCATTGATTTTCAGACGAGGCTGGCTCGTAATCTATGGTACGTATTTTAAATCTGACTTTTGGAACAGATAGCCACAAGCCTTAGCTATAACGTTTTTATTTATCATTTTTCGATATTCCGAGCGTAAAGGAGTTAAATGGGCTTGGGGGTTAAAAAATGTCGGAACGACCGCTGATCGCTTCCAAATGCTACTACAGTGCTGAAATATACACTACTTCGACTACTACTTCGTAGTATAATTTAATATGATCGCTTCCAAATGCTACTACATGTACTGCAAATACACTACTTTGATTACTACCTCGTATATTTGCTGGCGTTTAATTCAATAAATAAAGATGTAATCTACGGAAATAGAAGTTATTGATAGCAAACAATACCTTTAATTCATAATAGACAAAACAATTACGATACAAATTATATCTTGTCTAATTCATTTGGGCGTTACATTCCTTACTGTTCTACCCGTTGTTCTATTACCCTGGTCTGCACGGCCCACTGGCTTCATCTGACCTTGAACACTGTAGCTGCCACTGGCTCAAGGTCATTCCTGCCAGAAGCAAATAGCAGGCACTGTAGCATCTGAAACCCACCTTGCCAGAGTGGGTTGTCAGATCTGTAGCACAGCACTCTCCTGACTGAGTTACACACACATCAAGCAGTCAGACAACATTGTTGTTGATGTAGATTGTAGATGATACTGATGCACTAAAAAATAATGTCAATAACATGAAAGTCCAGTATAAGGATGTGCTTGGTATCATGGACCACAGTTGTTAACCACATTGGAGTTTGGTCAACTTTTCCAGCAGGGTCTTAGGATTACTTTGGAGCTGCGGTGCAGAGTGGCAAATTCTTGCTAAAAATAAACATAAAGAGCAGAAAATTCATCCCAAAAAAATATGTACTCAGGACTCAGGTTTATCAATATCCAATCACCCGCTCACCAGAATTAGTTATGCAACTTATTTACCTGTCTTTCCCTACAGGCTGTCCCCATCATTACATCCATTAATCAGTATCAGGGTTCCAATTACCCTACCAGGAATTGTGTGTGGATAGCATTTGGGCCCACTGTGGCCGCATGAGGCCCTCATGCGGCTGGAGTGGGTGGTGGGCCCACATGCTATCCACATGCAATTCCTGGTAGGATATCCAATACATTTTAAAATAATAAGTGGAAAATTCACAGTAAAACTGGGGAAAAAGAGTGGAAAAATAGCATCCATAGGGTGTCATTTTCCACCCGAATTGTCCAATGCTAGACCACTGTTTTCCAGAGGCCTCACCAAAAATCCAGCCATGTTATTGTGTGTTTATATGAATATCGTTAAACATTCTGTGGGGTAAGGTCTTGGTCAAACTACAGATTATCCCCACAGTCTGAAATGCTACCCAGATACCACAGAATGATAGGTGGATGACATCCACTGCCATATCACAGGCAATAAAATAGGCAATCAAAACAACGTGTTTGTCGACCGAGCACCATATCAATATTGATATCCTCTTATGACAAAGGCGTGAATTGAACCCTCACCCTGTTCCGAGGAATAGGGAGAGCCATAGGCGTAGGAACAGGGGGGGGGGGGGTCACAGCCCCCTCACTTTTCTGCCATTTTTGGGCTAAAATCTGTATTTTTCCTTGGTGAGAAAGGTTTCTGATGGTAAAAGGTTCGCCAAGACAAGAACAGCCCAAATCTGAAAAGAAATATTCCATAGGGGGGTTGGGGTTCTCTCAAATCAAGATCAGTTTCACTGCCCGCACCCCCCCCCCCCCCATTTTTCGTGACGTTCCTACGTCCCTGGGGAGAGCCGGGTCGACTTTAGAAGAAGACCGCCGTGGGACTTGAAACTCGGCCCCTGCACAGAAAGCAAATGTTTGTTTATCTGCCTGTTTATCTTACCACCGTGCGAGACTGCCCCTACATCATCCAGCATCCGCCCCTGTGTGTGTGTGTGTGTGTGTGTGTGTGTGTTTGTTTACAACATTGCGTTACGAATGTCTGTTCAACTTCATAACTGTAGTATGCCATCAAATAAGGACATTTTTTAATGATGTCATATGCATAAAAAGATACAAAGTAAGGTCAGTAAAAAGTAATATTGATCTAATGTATGAGGAAGTAAAATATGATGACAGACAAACTTATTGAATGCAACGATAATTAATATTATATAATAAATATGGTATTCAAAATCTCAGTTACGTCTAATTTCATGACGTGTAGGAACCGACACGTGCTTGATGGTGGCGATGTGTCAGTGCGGATGTACAACCCATTACCCCAAGGTCGTATAAGAGAAGGTCATCCGAGGATTTGATCGCCCCAATTGCTAAATCATTTCCGTGACGTCACTGGTGCTCTCGTCCGACTCGGCTGTCGCCGCACGCGTCTCGGAGCCATAGGCTTACACAAGGGGGGGGGGGGCAAACGGGGAAATTTCCCCCTCCCCTGAGGTCTGTACGTGCCCCTTTGGTTGAAAAAATGAATGATTTTTTTTGTTGTATTTTTATAAAGATAAAAATGGTAAAAATATGCCCTTTTAAAATATAGTGGGCCACATCCGGTGAGTTTTTTTTTGGTGGGGGTACTTAATGCCCCCCTGAGCAAAAATTGCCCCCTCGCGAATCCTGCGTACGCTACTGCTCTGAGCGGTGCGAATATTTCGAACGGGATACGGATAGTTGCGCCTTTAGGCCTAAGGTACGGACCTATTTAAAGGAAATAGTTCACCTTCGGAAAACATTTCAGAACACGATTTTATTATATTTTTAATACAGTTTCTTTTTTTCTTTTTAAAAATGGTCCTACATTGCGCCAATTCAGGACAGAAGGTTGTAAATTATTAATTGTATCGTGTGCGTTATTGGTCTGCGCATGCGCCATGCAGTGCTGGCACAATTCAGACGGTACGGTATATCATATATGCGCCGCATTCCTTCGCCAAAAAGTCAAATATCTTCGGCTGGAGAGTCTTTTCAGTCAAGAAAACAGTCAAGATAAGGATTTCTCAACACCGGCTACAAAACTGCTATCTCAGTTTAAAACTAATGTTGAAGGTGGACTATTTCCTTTAAGAATACGTTTACCGTGGATAATTATCTGATAATTATGTATATAATTATGAGTGGCGAGACGCCCATACGCTGCCCCGGTCCGGCTGAGGGAGACGGCCATACGCTGTCCTGGTCTGGCTGAGCGGCGAGACGGCCATACGCTGCCCCGGTCTGGCTGAGGTGTAATATACGCTGCCCCGGCCCCGGTGTAATGTTGCAAATGTCATTGTTCATTGGTTTTAAAATGTTCAAGATATCCTTAAAAAAAATATATCAAAAGCATAGACTTGCAACCTAACTACCTAACTTACTTATCTAACGGCGACGACTTAACATTGCTGCTCGTCAACACCTGTCAAAAAATAGCATAACGCTCGAAAGCACAGCTGCGGTGACGGGGCCGGCCACGACTGGACCAGAGCACCAGTGACGTCATTGATAATACTGTGCCGCTCGGCAGCCGATACATGGGGAATCCCGGGATGACACTCCTGCATTACCCAATCCCAACACTGAATTATTTCAAGCAGTAAAAAAACAGTAGGAACCTACCCAATTCCTCCTTCTAAATTAGTAGTTTGACGAAAGGTAATTTGAAGGGCTTGTTGGTCCTGGTTGGTCCTTGGTTTGCTATTAGTTCAGTTGCTGATATTCCAATTTGCTTTCATATACATTTATTTTTAAACCAATGACGTCATTTCTTCTTACATGGCGTCTTGTTCTTTTCCTGAGGTTTGTAACACAGCATGTATGCTTGACAGCTTGTTTTATGAATATTGGGTTGGGATGAATTAAATGATTATTTTCTCTGAATCTATCCGGAAGGTAAATCCTGCATTTTTTGCTTTGCATTTGTAGGAACTACTCATTTTTATCTTTGCTTTATCTGTTAGCATGGAGATAAGAAGTACCTTCCCTTCTCCTCTACTCCATGCTGTTGTGCTCTGCTATCACTATGCTCTGATGCCCCGAAACCGAAAACAGCAGTTTCCCAAAACACAAATTGTCGATTTGGGATTGGAAATGATGCCCAAATGTGAACAATTTCCCACTCTCTCTCCATGTTAGGAGTGCATTTTTCACTCAAATTATTCATTGTGGTATTAGTTCTGACATAAATATTGACTAAAAATATGTGATTCCAACAAAAATTGCTGCTTTTCATGTTCAAAACAAATCAATATTGTACCATTTTCTACATTATTTTCAACTCTCATGGCCTTTTTTTGCTCAAATTTTCCACTCTGACACCCAAGCAAAAATGGAAATTTAGGACTGGATGCTAGTCAGTATACCAGTGTATACGAGCTGCTGCACAAACGTGTCTGTGAATCCGGAGAAGCTTGTCATGCCTGCTGCTGATGGCCCCACCAGAGGACATCCCTGGAAGCTGAAGAAGCCTAGGTCTTTTTTTTCTCTTTTTTTAAAATAAATTTAGTCAGAATGTTTTGTATGGATGGATTTCTGAGGTCAGGACCCACGCTAAACAGAGCTTGTTGTGCAGGTCCTAACCTCACCAACCGATCGTGCAATTCCTGTTGGCCGGCATAATTTAGAGACGAAAGTTTTACATGCCCGACATACCTGGACACGGTCCGCCCCGCTGACTGACGTCACCTGACCTTGAGTGCGACCGCTGCCACCGGCCGCAGGCCATCCCAGTCGGGAGCAAACAGCGAGCGCCGAAGCGACTCGAACCTGGGCTGCCACACCAGGATAGGTCAGAAGTCTAGCGCTCTCCCACTGAGCTACAGGGGCGGACTGAAACAAGGACCAGGAGATGCGCCTTCAGCATTAGAATCATCAACGACTAGAACGCTCTCCCTACTTCGGTTGTTGCAGCCAGCATGCTGAACACATTTAAGTCAAGACTCAACACTCACTGGGCACGCCTGCAACACACCATCCATATCAACAACGGATGTAGTGCCATGGCCAAGGAGCTTGATAAGCAAGAGTCCTACAGGCTAAGTGGCCTTCAATATTCTTGTATAGTTATGTTATGCTATGTTATGTTATGTTAGTCTTGTAGACCCATGTATGCAAATTGCAAAGGTACTAAAATATTGTGGTGTGTTTGAGGTCTGGATGTTTTCCTTTGGATATTATCCTTTGGATGATCATTGCTGATAATTATCCCTCTGTGCATCCAGCATGCTAACTTGTGAGATAATTTTCTAGTGTAGATAATTTTATATATATATATATATATATATATATATATATATATATATATATATATATATATATATATATATATTTATATATATATATATATATATATATATATATATATATATATATATATATATATATATATATATATATATATATATATATATATATATATATATATATATATATATATATATATATATATATATATATATATATATATATATATATATATATATATATATATATATATATATATATATATATATATATATATATATATATATATATATATATATATATATATATATATATATATATATATATATATATATATATATATATATATATATATATATATATATATATATATATATATATATATATATATATATATATATATATATATATATATATATATAAATATATATATATATATATATATATATATATATATATATATATATATATATATATATATATATATATATATATATTATATAACATCTAGATCCAGGGTTGGAATAATCCAGGTTTCATCTATGTGATACTACTTGGTTTATTTATGCCTGATGAATATGATTGATCCTTTCAGGCTTACCTACATTGAGACAGTGCATAGGTTTCTTGAAGTCGTTATTTTTCATTCATGTTTTTTTCTGTTTCAGGAAATCGATTTGGGACTGCAGTAACTCATCTGCATATTTTCATATATATCTCAATTGTATTGTTTGACTGGTAAAAACAAGTGCAAACAGTCATGACTTTCTTAAAGTCATGGCCTGAGTTTGAAAAAGCTGTTGAGCATCTGTATTTGGCAAACCCAATGAAGGTAAGAGCTATATGCTACAATTATATGTTTAACTAGGAAACAATTAACTGACCTTCATTGCCATATGACATAACAAAGGTGAATTGTTTTGGGAAGAGTGGTTCTTTTATTAATAAGCAAACATTGTATTATATACAGCCAGAAACAAAACTATGCAAAACTACTAATGTTGAAAACAAATGCAGAATTATGACAATTGGTTAAACAAAAATGAGGGTCACACTTGCAACCACTAACACATTTGCTCAAGATATGAGTAAAGCCAGTTTTTTTTCTGTTTAAAAAAAATTAGTCCGAATTTGTTTAATAGATGGATTTCCGAGGTCAGGCCCGGCGCTAAGCATAGCTTGTTGCGCAGGCCCTGACCCCACCACCCGATCAAGCAATTCCTGGCGTCCGG
Source organism: Chirona hameri (assembly GCA_036785665.1). Lineage (NCBI taxonomy): Eukaryota > Metazoa > Arthropoda > Thecostraca > Balanomorpha > Balanidae > Chirona > Chirona hameri. Next base: position 37,799 of record JAXIVJ010006971.1, read on the forward strand.
CAGAATTTAGAAGTGAAAGTTGTACGTGCCCAACATACCTGGACACTAGGGGTGCACACTTTTTAACAAAAAAAATCATAGCTACTCTCAATTTGTCCCATGCATTGGTTCAGTTTGAGCATCCATGTGCATTTTTATCAAAATCGCTCAAATATTTCAGGTTGCGAAAAATCGTTGATAAAATAGTTTTGGAACTAAATTACGCCGAATGATAAATCAGTGAGGAATCGAGATGGAAGATTATATAGGTATATTTTCTGAAACCTCTCGACGAAATAATACGTTATAAACAGTTCGCTAGGTTCTACGTGGGATAATTCAAAAGTTACATAAATGCAAACATCCTACAATTGAAGGCTATATTAAAGTTCACATTGTCTCAGACGACATGCATACAAAAATCACTTCCGTAAATCGATCCTCTTTCCGCCAAGCCTCCGTTGAGAAACGAACATATATGTATTGTTGATGTCACATCACCATGTCATAATTCACATGAGCGAAGGGGATTTTGCGACTAAGTGATCACCAAATGTGACCAGTCGGAGACGGTGTCTCCCCAATTTGATTCATACATATAATCGCAACGTTCTCCACTTGTGGTGTCCAGTAATCGTGCAAGCATCAAAGGTAAGCACTTTTATCACTATCAGCAGGCATTGACTGATGTGACGTGGCTTTCCGTAACGGCGTGGCTAACACTGCGAGTGCTGTAAAACACTTACAGCTTCCCCAGTGACACTTTCTTAAAGTCGGGGAGATCCTTACGGTGCTTCTCGACCACCTGCAGGAGCTGCTGAAGCTGTCCTTCCTGCGTTGTTACTGAGTCGGCGAAGTCCTGGATGAGCTTCACGCCCCTCTCAGCGACGTCGTTGGTGACCTTGAGCCCCTCGATGGCCTTCCTGCCCTCAGAACTCAGGGTCATCCTCCCACGCGGCCACTGGGAGCGAAAGCCACCCAGCATCAGCCAACTGCAGGCGTGAGAAGAGCATACACGATGGCTCGTCCACCAAAACGTCTGGCAGGTTCATCTTCTCATCGACGGAGACGTTGTCGTTTTCAAACTCCTCAGGCACAGGAAGGCTAGACAGCTTCTCCGCCATTTCCTGCTTCACCTTGTCTGCCACCTTGTCGCTGAACAGCGCGAACACAACGGTTTGGGGCCTCAGGTTCCAGAGGTGCCGTCTGATGACCGCCAGTGGTGTCTGCGATCTTATCGTCAACAGCCCGATACTTCAGGAGGCGCTGGTACAACTGCAAGTCGCTCACCGCGGCATCAGCAGCGACAGGGGCAGCCAGCCAGGCAGGCACGTAGAGCAGAGGGATGAACAGCACCACCCGCCGAAGGTTATTCACCAGCTCGTCGTCCCAACTTCAGCTGCCTGCTGAACAATTTGTTCAGCCCGATACTTCAGGATACCAGCTGCAAGTAGCACCTCCTGAAGTATGAACAAATTGTTCAGCAGGCAGCTGAAGTTGGACGACGAGCTGGTGAATAACCTTCGGCGGGTGGTGATGTTCATCGCTCTGCTCTACGTGCCTGCCTGGCTGGCTGCCCCTGTCGCTGCTGATGCCGCAGTGAACGACTTGCAGTTGTACCAGCGCCTCCTGAAGTATCGGGATTTTGACGAGAAGATCGCAGACACCACTGGCGGTCATCAGACGGCACCTCTGGAACCTGAGGCCCCAAACCGTTGTGTTCGCGCTGTTCAGCGACAAGGTGGCAGACAAGGTGAAGCAGGAAATGGCGGAGAAGCTGTCTAGCCTTCCTGTGCCTGATGAGCCTGAACACGAGAACGTCTCCGTCGATGAGAAGATGAACCTGCCAGACGTCTTGGTGGACGAGCCATCGTGGCTGCTCTTCTCACGCCTGCAGTTGGCTGATGCTGGGTGGCTTTCGCTCCCAGTGGCCGCGTGGGAGGATGACCCTGAGTTCTGAGGGCAGGAAGGCCATCGAGGGGCTCAAGGTCACCAACGACGTCGCTGAGAGGGGCGTGAAGCTCATCCAGGACTTCGCCGACTCAGTAACAACGCAGGAAGGACAGCTTCAGCAGATCCTGCAGGTGGTTGAGAAGCACCGTAAGGACCACCCTGACTTTAAGAAAGTGTCACTGGGGAAGCTGTAAGTGCTTTACAGCACTCACAGTGTTAGCCACGCCGTTACGGAAAGCCACGTCACATCAGTCAATGCCTGCTGATAGT
>JAXIVJ010006972.1:0-17500 GCA_036785665.1 Chirona hameri
AAACACAGAGGCCTGTTTACGGACCCTGCGGTTCGGCGGTCAGCAGTGGTCGGCGCAAGGGGGGGGGGGGTAACTAAAAGTGGGGATAGGCGAAAGGTATGACGTCACACGGCAGCGGTTGGCACGGAGCAACCGCAGGATGAAGTGACTCAGTGTTCAAGAGACGCCTGCTTGTGATAACGTATGAGGAAAGGGCGGGGCTAGAGTCTGCTGAAAACCACCGAACCGCAGGTGGTCGTGAACAGGCCTGCGATCAGGCCTGAAACAGTAAACGAGTGAGGAGCTGCATACATATTACATGCACTCATACCTGTCGCGTCGTATCAGCAGGACGTTCAGTGTATGCCAGGGCGTGGTGTTCTGTGATGGTTCAACTGTTGCAGACGTGCTGCAAAATACATATTTATTCAGTAATGATGATAAATATACAACACCTGGGTGCTAATAGCATGTACAATGGAACCATTCATGACAAATTACAACCAGTGGCATACCCAGGATTCACTCCAAGATCTGGCAATTTTGATATATATATATATATATATATATATATATATATATATATATATATATATATATATATATATATATATATATATATATATATATATATATATTTATATATATATATATATATATATATATATATATATATATATATATATATATATATATATATATATATATATATATATATATATATATATATATATATATATATATATATATATATATATATATATATATATATATATATATATATATATATATATATATATATATATATATATATATATATATATATATATATATATATATATATATATATATATATATATATATATATATATATATATATATATATATATATATATATATATATATATATATATATATATATATATATATATATATATATATATATATATATATATATATATATATATATATATATATATATATATATATATATATATATATATATATATATATATATATATATATATATATATATATATATATATATATATATATATATATATATATATATATATATATATATATATATATATATATATATATATATATATATATATATATATATATATATATATATATAGTTAGTGAATGTGAGTGAGTGAGTGAATGAGTAGGAGTGTGAGTGAGCGAGAGGGCGAGAGGGCGAGAGAGAGAGAGAGAGAGAGAGAGAGAGAGAGAGAGAAAGCGAGAGCGAGTTTCCAATTCAATCTCTATCGATTCCTTTTAGTTGTGTTAAAATCAGTTCATAAACATGACAGCTATGTTGGATCAAAAATACCACTAAAATTTGTAGTTTTTGCCCCTTTGTTGCCCCCTATCAAAAATTTAGATTTTTGTATTATTTAGAAATGTAGATTGTGTTGAGGAAAACCAAACACCGTTTCATTTTTGAAAATCAGACGGGTAGATCTCGAGATCTACGGGGAGGGCGGAATCCCCCCCCCCCCCCTGTTACAAATAGGTGACTGCCAGGTGACTTACAAATAGGGTTAAAGGGAGATAATCACCTTTTTATTTTGTTAGCAACAATTTATTTGGCACCGTCATGGTATTAAAATGATGTGATCTAAATTTAAGAATTAAATAAAATTATTCCCTCATTCAAAGTTGTAAGTTTGGGAAAATTAATTATAGGTATTTTCCCTCCACTATTGGAAAGCGCAACATCTGGCGCTTGTGCATCAATATGTTCAACTTTGTTGAATGGGCACTTATAAACAAATCGCCGACACTAAATAAGTAAGGCCACTGTTAAACTGACGATTGCAATGCACTTTTTCAAATGATTGTTGATTGTAAGTTTGGCACATATGCCAAAAGATGGAAAATGCAGGAATGCAGGAAACATGCATACCTTCATGAAAAATAACAATGCGTAGGGAGGCTAATTTACTGAATTCGTTACCGAATACTTGCTGGTTATAAGCGTGGAACGCTTATCAACTATGACTTGAAATATCTGTCGGTAGGAATTGTTATATGCAAAATGTAATGAATTTACAATATATTTTGGTCTCGTCTATCGATTTCAGGTGCTAACTCCATTTTTGTGGAAAAATGTGAATATCTCCCTTTAAGGATAAAGAATACACATAACTCAAAACTCCGTCTGAATTGCACATTTTGTATTAATCACCCGGATAGTAAAACATCTAAGGCTCAGTTTAAGTAATAGTAATAACAATCCCAAGACAAAATCTCAAATGGGAGAAAGTGTATCTGGCTCAATCCCTTTTAAACGGACCGAAAAACGTTTATGGTATTCTGAACAATTTCCTATTGCACAGGTGAGCGGGAGCAGCTCAACCTGAGGTTACACTGCAGGTGGGGGTTTGACGGCTCATCGGGACAGAGCAGTTACAAGCAGGCTGGTACTTCTGATCCCGCTCAGGACGAACAGGTATTCGTGACGTCACTGGTTCCTCTCCGGAACGTGTGATGACGATGATGCAGCATCGTGTGGCAACACCAGACGTCATCATCAACATGGCTATGTCGACCGACGAAGCTCGAGTATTGCAAGGAGACAGCGAGCGTTAGCAGAGCCGAAAACAAGTACTGGCAAACACAAATCGAGGCTCTCAAGAGCCCTGACATTAACCTGTCCGGACTACGAGTGGCCGTCACCTTCGTCGTCACCTTCGGACTGCACCTAACGATGGTGGATGGAAAAGTGGTCAGTGCGCTCACGGACATGGCGTCCAGCCAGCGCTGTGTCCTCTGCGGCGCCACTCCGAACGCGTCATGTGAATAACCTTCAGCTCGTCCGTCAGCTCACCGCTCGGCACGACCACTTCCAGTTCGGTTTGAGCACCCTACATGCATGGAACAGGCTGTGCGAGTGCATAGTGCATACAAGCTACCGAAAAGACCCGAAGAAGCGGCAGATCCGGAATGCGGCAGAGAAAGGGGCACTGCAAACACGACTTACGGACGTGAAACGGAACTTCTGGGAACGCATGCTTGTATGTCATGCAATGTATGTCGACCAGCCCCGCAGCGGTGGCAAGGGATCGTCCAACGACGGCAACACCGCCAGACGTGCCTTCAGTGGCAAGGGATCGTCCAACGACGGCAGCACCGCCAGACGTGCCTTCAGTGGCAAGGGATCGTCCAACGACGGCAACACCGCCAGACGTGCCTTCAGTGGCAAGGGATCGTCCAACGACGGCAGCACCGCCAGCCCCGCAGCGGTGGCAAGGGATCGTCCAACGACGGCAGCACCGCCAGACGTGCCTTCAGTGGCAAGGGATCGTCCAACGACGGCAACACCACCAGACGTGCCTTCAGTGGCAAGGGATCGTCCAACGACGGCAACACCACCAGACGTGCCTTCAGTGGCAAGGGATCGTCCAACGACGGCAACACCGCCAGACTTGCCCTCAGTGGCAAGGGATCGTCCAACGACGGCAACACCACCAGACGTGCCTTCAGTGGCAAGGGATCGTCCAACGACGGCAACACCGCCAGACTTGCCCTCAGTGGCAAGGGATCGTCCAACGACGGCAACACCACCAGACGTGCCTTCAGTGGCAAGGGATCGTCCAACGACGGCAACACCGCCAGACTTGCCTTCAGTGGCAAGGGATCGTCCAACGACGGCAACACCACCAGACGTGCCTTCAGTGGCAAGGGATCGTCCAACGACGGCAACACCACCAGACGTGCCTTCAGTGGCAAGGGATCGTCCAACGACGGCAACACCACCAGACGTGCCTTCAGGGATGCAGAAATGTCTGCAGCAGTGACCGGCGTCGACAGACAGCTGATACATCAGCTGCACGTCATCCTGCAGACGATGTCATCAGGATACGCCATCGACATTCAGGATTCCAGGCATACTGCGCAGCTACGGCCGACCGGTATGTGCAGCTACTGCGCAGCTACTGCGCAGCTACTGCGCAGCTACTGCGCAGCTACGGCCGACCGGTATGTGCAGCTACTGCGCAGGTACGGCCGACCGGTATGTGCAGCTACTGCGCAGCTACGGCCGACCAGTATGTGCAGCTACTGCGCAGCTACGGCCGACCGGTACGTGCAGCTACTGCGCAGCTACGGCCGACCGGTATGTGGAGCTACTGCGCAGCTACGGCCGACCAGTATGTGCAGCTACTGCGCAGCTACGGCCGACCGGTATGTGGAGCTACTGCGCAGCTACGGCCGACCGGTATGTGGAGCTACTGCGCAGCTACGGCCGACCAGTATGTGCAGCTACTGCGCAGCTACGGCCGACCGGTATGTGCAGCTACTGCGCAGCTACTGCGCAGCTACGGCCGACCGGTATGTGGAGCTACTGCGCAGCTACGGCCGACCAGTATGTGCAGCTACTGCGCAGCTACGGCCGACCGGTATGTGGAGCTACTGCGCAGCTACGGCCGACCGGTATGTGGAGCTGTACCCTTGGTATCCGACGCCAGCTTCTGTCCACAAGATACTGATTCACGGAGCCGCCGTTGCAGAGTCCCTGGTTCTCCCAATCGGTATGTTCAGTGAGGAGGCGCAGGAGTCCCGCAACAAGGACGTACGAGCGTACCGCCTCCGTCACGCAAGGAAGGACTCCAGGCCGCACACTATGGCTGATCAGTTCGGGTACCTCGTGGTCGCCAGCGATCCGCGGATCAGCTCGTCGACTATCAGTGAGCGCTGTAGAAGGGCTCAAGGTAGGATCAGGCTAACAGCAGAAGCGCTCGCTCTTCTGAAGGGAGACGTCACGGCTCTGACGGCCTCAACGTCCGAGGCAGGGAGCATCACGGGCTCAGATTCCAGTGACGAAGATTAGATAGAGCTTAATCAGGACCTACAGGGCGCAAGAAGTGATCACCAGATATGATGGCTTGTCTGATTCCTATTAGCTCTCGCCCTACGGGAGCCTTTTTGCACACCTTCGCCCTACGGGGGGGGGGGGCGTGACAGCCCCCCTGTTAACTTCCAAACCAAGCAACTTATACCAATGCGGTAAGAACCAGCATGTTGCCTGTCACGAGAGAAGTCTAACAGTATGCGATTTTTAGATTTCAGGTCAATGGGTGACCTAGGTCAAGTGAATGACCTCGGATTTACCACGTCCAGAACAGCGTTTTTGCTCTTCAGAAAACCTCAAAATTAGAAATTGATAAATGTAAATAAAACGGCATGTTCCTAGACCAGTTTTGGCTCAGAAATACAGAAAATGTGATTATTTGTTCGTATCTTGTCCAAAAAGGCAAAACAAAGTTATACAAAATGACGTCATCAGTTTCTTACACTTAGGGAGCCATCACTCAGTCAAAAATGAAAATATTGCTTTGAAATTTGGTATGAGAATTGGCCATACTCAGTTCTCTCACATATATTCCGGTTTTTCTAACATCTTTGAAAATTTTGATTTTGTGGGGATTAAAAAAGTGTTTCTTTTTATTTTAGGGGTCAAAAACCCAAAATTTTGCAAATCCGAGATTGCCATTTTAAAGAGAATGCCATTTTGTATCTTTGGTAAATTGCTTTTACAATTTCCTTTAAAACTCTGTTCTCTACCATTTTTCTAATATTTATCGTTTTTCCACCAACATGACGTCATCAAAACATGTTTATCTCCCAAACTGCTTAACCAATTTGAATTAAATTTTACAGCATACGTATAATTGTTGTAAACTCCGCGACCAAAAATTTCAGTAAGATGCGCCGCATCCGTAAAACGCTATTCAAGAAAAACCTCAGGAGGGGGCTTGTCAGGTCGCCCCCCCCCCCCCCCCCCCAGTAGGGCGAGGGTTAAAGCATGGACGTCATGTGACGTCTGTGACGTCATATAAAGTGATGCGACGTGAAGTATTGACATGTAACTGGCCGTCATTTATCTGTGTTCTGACTGCTAAGGAGTTCCGCCAAAATACATGTACGTCGTCTACGCAAGTCTTGTAACTGTTTGACGTAAAGTTTGCAATTACCCCCTCCATACGAGTATTGTCTTGACCTGGGTAGTCACCAGTTGGTTTTAAAACGTAAAACTGGTCATAACTGACTTACATTCATCACAACCAACTCGCAGGTCATTGTTTCACGGTTGTAGCTCAATAGCTAAATTCATGAACAAAGGGCAGTGTAAAGTGCGATTACTCCATAGTTTGTCTTACTGATTTTAACATTTTCCGGTTAACGCTGTAACCCGCACATTTACGAAGTTCTCCAAATCGCACTCAGCGCATAAAACAACCCCGAAAACCTGTAATTACCGTAATCGGCCGCTCCATTGATTTATTGGCGGTTGTGAGGGCGATCTGCCCCCTCCCCGTCGCGACGGGGGGGGGGGGGTGGATACCCCTCCCCCCGAAGATCTCGAAAAACATGCAACGTAGCGACAAGCGGGAAAGGAGTTGATAGTTCGGGACAAGCTCTATCGAAAGTACTTAAATCATTTTTCGGGCAGGTCGATAAGGATCGGTCACTAAAGGTCAAATTTTCGCCATATATGGGTGTCCTTAGCAAAACAGTTTAAATCTCGAGAACTACTAAAAGAGCTAGCGACTCGCGGACAAAAGCGCCCGAAAGATAACTGAATTTGCTGTCACCGAAGCTCCATCAAATTTGACCTCGGGTCAATATTTAGATCGGGTAAATATTTTGGTTTTGAATACCACCCAACCGATATGCACGTGGGCATTTGACAAGGACAGAAGGGGTGAAAATTAGTATCTTTATCGGCAGTGGCGGTCATAAGACGGGGGGGGGGGGCATCCGGATCATCTCCCCCAAAGGTCCATGAGGGAGCCAACCTATCTTTGCCCCTCCCCCCTCCCCCCCCCCCCCTCCCCCTCCCCCAGTCACCTGGGCCCCAGGTGACCCTGGTATGGACCAAAGGGCTCGAGGGGTCCGCTTGGCCCTTGGATGGCCCGAGGGCCCTCTGTCGGCCTGAGGGACCCTCGCAAATCTCCACAACGGACAAAGGGCCCTCTCAGACCCAGCCAAGGGGTACCCTGGACACCCGCGGGTACCCCTTGGACTGAGGGACCCACCTTGTATTTCGTTTAAGGGGCCCTTGGCTGACCACACGGGCTCTCGATCGGTCTGAGGGCCCCTTGGTCGGCTTGAGAGGCCCTTGATCGGCATGAGGGGTCCTCTGTCGGCATGAGGGGCCCTCTGTTGGTCTGAGGGGGTCCCTCTGTCGGTCTGAGGGGGCCCTCTGTCGGTCTGAGGGGCAATCAGTCGGCCCGAGGGGGCCCTCGGTCGGCATGAGAGGCCCTTGGCCTGTCTTAGGGGCCCTCTGTCGGTCTGACGGCCCCTCTGTCGGTCTGAGGGGGCTCTATCGATGTGAGGGGTCCCTCTGTCGGCATCAGATAGGAAGGGGTCTTCTGTAGGCCTTAGGGGTTATATGTCGGCATGAGGGGCCCCTCTGTCGGTCTGAGTTGGCCCTCTGTCGATCTGAAGGGGCCCTCAGTAGGCCTGAGGGGCCCTCGGTGGGCATGAGGGGGCCCTTGATCGGCCTGAGGGGCCCTCTGCCGGTCTGATGGGGGACGTATATCGGTCTCAGGGGGCTCTGTCGGCATGAGGGGCCCTATGTGGGCACGAGGGGCCCTGTGGTAGCCTGAGGGGTTCCTCGGCCAGCTTGAGGGCGCCCCTTTCGACCCGACGGGGCCCTCTGTCAGCCTGAAGGGAGACCCTCTGTAGGCCTGTGGGACCCTATCTCGGCATGAGGGGCCCTCTGGTGGCCTGAGGGGCCCTCGGCCAGCTTGAGGGGCACCTTTCGACCCGACGGGGCCCTCTGGTCGTCTAAGTGAGCCCTCGACCAGCTTGAGGGGGCCCCTTTCGACACGACGGGACCCTCTGTCAGCCTGAAGGGGGCCCCTCTGTAGGTCTGAAGGGCCGACAGAGCAATATCAATAACACTATATCATATTATTGTTTTGTCCCATGGATATTGGATGTACTTCATGCAGGCACGTAGCCAGGATTTCGTCCAGGGGGGGGGGGGGGGGGGCGGCGCCTCGAAAGGGCCCCTTCCCAAGCATTGAAAGCCCCCCCCCCCCCCAAAAAAAAAACGGATGAAAAGGCACGTTACAAGGCTGGCAAATGCAGTATGGCAGGTATGGCATGGGCCATACCAACGTTTAGGAGCTGAAGTTAGCAAACTGCCACAGCAACTTTGGAACCAGCGACACGAATTTGGAGTCAGCTATACCAACTTGGAATATTTTTTTAAGCTCAAGACCTGGAACTCTTACACAAATTGCGCCGCGGAGCGGCGCGAACATTTTGAGTTGTATGCCCTGGTTTGCTTTCTCATCAATGCGTCGCATTGCGTATGGTGCGGACCTCTAAAATTGCTATATTGTGCGTTTAAAAGTGCGGTGAAAAAGTGCTAAAGTGAACTATTTTGCCCAATAATATAGGAAAGTAGCAACATAACACATAAATGCGCCGAGAAACTGACCGATATTTTCCTAACCCGTATATCATTGAAAATCTTGCGCGATGCGTGAAAATTTTGAGTTTGATTACCTGTACAACTGTATTCTTACTGTTGAAAGACCCAAGGTCCCTTCAGATCGTCTAGGGGCCCCTCTGACCTTCTCTACGCCTTTCCGACCTGTTCAGGGACTCATCTGGGATCCGCGAAGCGAAAAAGACATGATGTGGAGTGGGTGATATATATATATATATATATATATATATATATATATATATATATATATATATATATATATATATATATATATATATCATACAAAGTCCAAGGGGCCCATTCGGCCTGTTCCGAGGTCCTTCCGACCTGGCCAGGGACTGCACTGGCTGCTTTATCGCCCTGCCGACATGCTCAGGGGCAGGGGCGGCGGATTGCGGGGCGCAGGGTACCCAAAATCCACCCTCAAATGAAAATCCTGGGGAGGGGAAGGGTCATGTTGCCCCCAGATTGAGCAGGCTAAAATCTGGGGGGGGGGCAAAACTACCCTTTGCCCCCCAGGATTTTCGACTGGGGGGAATTTTGGGTACCCTGCCCCCGCAATCCGCCGCCCCTGCTCAGGGGCCCCTCCGACCTGCCCAGGGGCCCCTCCAGTCTGGCTAGAAACTCATCCGGCATGTTCAAGGGGCCTTCCGACCGGCCCAGGGACCCTTTCGGTCTAGCCAGGGGCCCTCTGACTTGCCCAGGAGCCCCTCCGATATGCCCAGCAATTCTTCTGGTCGGCCTGCGCTGGCTGCTTTGTCGCCCTGCCGACATGCTCAAGGGGCCCTCCGACCTGCCCTGGAGCCCCTCTGTGCTGGCCAGGGGCCACTTCGGCATGTTCAGGGGCCCTTCTTACCCGCCCAGGGGTCCTTTCGGTCTGGTCAGGGGCCCCTCCCATCTGCGCAGGGGCCCTTTTAACTTTACAGGGGCCCTCTGGTCTCTCCAGGGGCCATTTAACCTTCTAAGGGGCCCTTCCGACCTAGCAAGGGACTGCGCTGGCTGCTTTGTCGCCTTGCGACATGCTCCGAGGGCCCTCCGACCTGCCCTGGGGCCCCTCCGTGCTGGCTAGTGGCTCATTCGGCATGTTCATGGGCCCTTTGACCCACCTAGGGGCCCTTTCGGTCTGGTCAGGGCCCCTCTGACCTGCACAGGGGCCCTCTTAACTTCCCAGGGGCTCTCTGGTCTATCCAGGGGCCCTCCAACCTGCTCAGGGGCCTTTATGACCTGGAAAAGGACTGCGCTGCCGCTTTGTCGCCATTTTGACATGCTCAGGGGCCTCTCAACCTGCCCAGGGGTCCCTCTGTGCTGGCTAGGGGCCCATTCGAGGTGTTCAGGGGGCCCATTCGACGTGTTCAGGGGGCCCTTCGACGTGTTCAGGGGGCCCTCTGACCCGCTCAGGGGCCCTTTCGGTCTGGCCAGGGGCCCCTCTGACATGCACAGGGCTCTTTTGAACGTCCAAGGGGCCCTCTGGTCTTTCAGAGAGGGCCCTGGTGGCCCTAAAGGGCCTCTGAAGTCCTCTAAACTCTTTAAAGACCACGCTTCGTGTAGTAAAGAGCCTATGATACCGCGCTTCGCGCGGTATCGTCGACCCTTTTCGGCGCGCTGCGCGCGCCGAAAAGGGCCCTCCTGGCCTCCACGGGAGGGGGGGGGGGGGGTGGGGGCGGCCGCCCCTGCCGCCCTCCCCTTGGCTACGTGCCTGACTTCATGTTCATATAACGGGCGCGGATCCAGGATTTCGGTCAGGGGGGGGGGGGGCACATACAAAAAGTTGCGCCCTACGGGCGCGTTTGTATGGCGCGACATGGGCGCGACATGGGCGCGACATGGGCGCGACATGGGCGCAACCCGGGCTCAGAGAGGCGCCCTAGCGCCCTCCCCCCCCCTCCTCCCCCTGGATCCGGGGCCCGGACCTGTATAATGTCCTAATATGTAATAAGGCCGCTGGATTCTGGACTGTCATTCAATCGACGCTGCGTTGACTGGATATACGTTCGACCAGGAGAGATAGCAGCACCTTCTACCTAGATGAATATAGAGGGTAGCACAGTCACACAGCGCAGCGAGCGAAGTACCTAATTCAAGTACGATGGTCATAATACCGTCACCCAGGGGCTCCGCCACAGAGGGGACGGGAGGACGTGTCCCCCCCCCCCCCCCCCAAATGTTTTTGGACTTTAACATTACGCCTATGGGCGTTGCATGGAAAGAATCGACTTCAGAATGCCTCTGCCCCCCCCCCCATTTTCGGAACGTCCCACATAACACAGACACATGGTAACCACATGGTAACCGTGTGGGCTATCCCACCGTTCCCACATGGTGCCCACATGGTAACCGTGTGGGCTATCCCACCGTTCCCACATGGTGCCCACATGGTAACCGTGTGGGCTATCCCACCGTTCCCACATGGTGCCCACATGGTAACCGTGTGGGCTATCCCACCGTTCCCACATGGTAACCACATGGTAACCGTGTGGGCTATCCCACCGTTCCCACATGGTAACCGTGTGGGCTATCCCACCGTTCCCACATGGTAACCACATGGTAACCGTGTGGGCTATCCCACCGTTCCCACATGGTAACCACATGGTAACCGTGTGGTCTATCCCACCGTTCCCACATGGTAACCACATGGTAACCGTGTGGGCTATCCCACCGTTCCCACATGGTAACCACATGGTAACCGTGTGGGCTATCCCACCGTTCCCACATGGTGCCCACATGGTTTTGCAAGACGTTTATGTATGGTTACCATATGGGCTAGCACACCACCTTCCAACCTCCTCAATCCCACATAGGGCCCATATGGGTATGTCTACGTCATTCCCATATTAAAATGTGCCCTCCTCAGCCCACATGGGACCCATGCCGATCCCATGTGCATTCCCATGCCCATGTGAGCCCACGTAGCCCATCTTAAACCCATGTGGTAACCACATGGGTGTGTTATGTGGGGTGGCGGAGCCCTTGCGGCGTCACCAGGGGTGTAGTTTCCTATTCAGTTCAGGGGGCTTCTGCCCCCCCCCCCCCAACTTGGCTTCAGTCTCCCCAACTTGGACGAGAAAGTGGGTGAAATATGGGGAGAAATATGTATATTTGTGGATTTGGATGGTACTTCAAGCGATTTTTTCCCAGCTGAGCCACCCCCCCCCCCCCCCCCCCCCCACACACACTTGTCTGGAGAAGCTACGCCCCTGGGCGTCACCGATGGTCATAACTGCGCTTCCACTTTTCAACCTATACCCTCTATTGCATCAATGCCTACTGCACATGTGGAAGGAGGGAACAATGAGGACATGATAGGAAGATTAACCGGAAATGGCCTTAGAGTGAGGTCATGCAGTTATGGCGCACTGACGCAGTCATTAGATGCAACAGTTTATTTTATTGAGCAGCATAATAAAGGAAGAATTATGTTTTGTTGTGACTTGTCGGCGGGGTAAGCGGCCACCATTTCCGTATCGTCCCTGCTGGGCGGCCACCATTTCCGTATCGTCCCTGCTGGGCGGCCACCATTTCCGTGTCGTCCCTGCTGGGCGGCCACCATTTCCGTGTCGTCCCTGCTGGGCGGCCACCATTTCCGTGTCGTCCCTGCTGGGCGGCCACCATTTCCGTATCGTCCCTGCTGGGCGGCAACCATTTCCGTATCGTCCCTGCTGGGCGGCCACCATTTCCGTGTCGTCCCTGCTGGGCGGCCACCATTTCCGTGTCGTCCCTGCTGGGCGGCCACCATTTCCGTGTCGTCCCTGCTGGGCGGCCACCATTTCCGTATCGTCCCTGCTGGGCGGCAACCATTTCCGTATCGTCCCTGCTGGGCGGCCACCATTTCCGTGTCGTCCCTACTGGGCGGCCACCATTTCCGTATCGTCCCTGCTGGGCGCCCACCATTTCCGTGTCGTCCCTACTGGGCGGCCACCATTTCCGTATCGTCCCTGCTGGGCTGCCACGTACGATCCTCGCTAGTCTGACGTATCGTCCCTGCTGGGCGGCCACCATTTCCGTATCGTCCATGCTGGGCGGCCACCATTTCCGTATCGTCCCTGCTGGGCGGCCACCATTTCCGTATCGTCCCTGCTGGGCTGCCACGTCCTCGCTAGTCTGACGTATCGGTCACGCGATTATACTGTGTTTGCACAAGATAGTGACTCCCCTGATAATGTGAGTGGGGATGGCGGGACCGGAGATGGCGGGACCGGGAGCCAACTCTCCTGATAATGTGAGTTGGGATGGCGGGACCAGAGATGGCGGGACCGGGAGCCAGCCGCCGCTGCTGTGGTGACCGGAGGAAGAAAGCGAGGGTCCTTACTCCTTGTCATGACACAAACGGCTAAGCTAGGAACTGCCAATGATAGTGCTGCATTCTATAGGCATATTATGGTATTGTGCTGACTGCTGAGCACCAGGTACTCAATTGGTCCCGCTTCAGCATAATTTATTCCGCTTCAGTAGAATTGATTCCGGTTCACTACCAAACCAGATGAGTGAGAGTCCGATTCTGATTCCAATTCCGAACAATAATTTACTAGCGGAATCGATTCCGAATCCGATTCCACCGATTCCTAGTTGGTTCCACTCTGCATCAAAATATGCTTGATCATACAAATTGGGTATTCAACGACTGTTTTTTTTACAACTTGAACTTAGGGGAAAAAGTGGCCTGTGCTGCAAAATTGTGACAGGTGGAAAATGTCAAATTATAACGAAAGAAACAAAATAATACAATATCATAGACTAGACACACAATTATCCCGCGCACTGCAGGGGCTTTGCGCCGAACACCAACTGCAGGGGGGGTTGATTTCCGCCGCCCCCCCCCTGAGATCTCGAAAACTACGCTACGTAGCGAGAAGTGGAAAACGGCTTTTGATAGCTTGATACATGTTCTATCGAAAGTATTTCAGTATTGTTTTAGGTCAGGCCAAAATTGAGGTCACCAGAGGTCATCAAAGGTCAAAATTTCCAGTTTTTTTCCTGTTTTAGGACATCGCTCTAGTAATTCCCATATATTTCAGAAACTATGCTAGTTAGAAACAAACGGAAAAAAGCAAACGCCAGCCAGTGACATTTTCAATCGCTAAGGTGTCCTCAAATTTGATCTAAGGTCAACATTTGAGGCTCCAGAGGTCAAAGAAGAAAAAAATGACGTGTTTTGCTAAATCGTTTTTCGCTATTAACTTTTTATGTAATAAAGATAACGGAAAACTGTTTACGTCATTGTGTTTATCTTGTCAAGGCGCTTTGAATGATATACATGGTGATCTTGTTAAGTTAACTTAAAAATTTGACCTCAGGTCAAGGTCAAGTGGTGACCCAAGTAGGGCATGTTGCATATGGGAGGACGTGTCTTGACGACACAAACACATTGATGTCTGTTTTACTTCTCTATCTTCATTATGTCGGGAGTTATTGACAAAAAAGTGATGGTGACCCGCATGACCTTAAATGACCCAATAGGGGTCACTGAACAAAACTTACACTTGGATCATCAAGAATATCCTATAATAACATGATCCAGAAGTAATTGGACTAATATCATGCATATCCTTAGCATTTATATATTTCCCCATTGACTTATTGAATTGACTTATTGGGAGGTTGCGAAATTGTCCTGACCTTAGGTCACCGATACCAAAATTCCGAGATATATGAATTGTAAATACGTATGCTCTCATGACATCCTGTAAGTTTCAAACTGATCGGTGAAAAACTCTGGGCTTTGGCACAACTGCAAACATTTTTGGAGGTGGGGTCACTTGACCTGGTCTGGTGATCTGACCTGAGATGACCCTAGGTTATTTTTTTCCAAAGTGTGCGCAATTGATGTCCAGACAGGTGTGCGAAAACCCAGCGGCGCTGCGCGCCGCCGTGTTTTCGCTATCTTTGAAAAACCTGAGGGGGGGGGGGCGGAAATCAACACCCCCTGCAGTGCGCGGGTTATGAGATGCCATTATGAGCTCTGCGAGCTTACAATTACAAAACAGCATGATTACAAAACAGCATGCTGTTTTAAGTAGGTACCTAGCCTATAGTTCCTCAACGTGATCGTGCCTATTCTGCCCAGCCGTCATTAGGCAACACATGATGACACCTAACCCTTGCTTGTTAACTATGTATCGCTCAAAGAAATTCCTTTCATTAACCCGCGCCGTGCCGAGGGGGAGGGCATTTAACTTTAGACGCCCCCCACCCCCTACGGTTTTTCGATGATAACTAGAAAACGCTTATGCACAGACCGCTGATGAACCTAGGTTATCAGCGGTCTGTGCCGAGGGGGAGGGCATTTAACTTTAGACGCCCCCCACCCCCTACGGTTTTTCGATGATAACTAGAAAACGCTTATGCACAGACCGCTGATATTTTCAGGATGTCAGGAGTATCACGCTCCAGGATGTCAGGAGTATCACGTTCCAGGATGTCAGGAGTATCACGCTCCAGGATGTCAGGAGTATCACGCTCCAGCATGTCAGGAGTATCACGCTCCAGGATGTCAGGAGTATCACGTTCCAGGATGTCAGGAGTATCACGCTCCAGGATGTCAGGAGTATCACGTTCCAGGATGTCAGGAGTATCACGCTCCAGAATGTCAGGAGTATCACGCTCCAGGATGTCAGGAGTATCACGTTCCAGGATGTCAGGAGTATGACGCTCCAGGATGTCAGGAGTATCACGCTCCAGGATGTCAGGAGTATCACGTTCCAGGATGTCAGGAGTATCACGCTCCAGGATGTCAGGAGTATCACGCTCCAGGATGTCATGATGTCTGCGGACAATCTGGTAAATATTTGTTTTCGGCACGGCATTGAAAGACATAAGTTATTAACCCGCGACTTACTGGTGGGCCTCTGAGACAACTTCGCCCTGGAGGGGTGGGGGAGGGTCAAAATGACCCCCTCTAACTCAAGAACTAAAAGGGATAGAAAGACGCGAGAGAAAAACAGACGTTAGAAAAATCTCGACAAGGACATTCGAATTTACTTCAGTTATGATTTGGCTCAGGTTAATATTTAGGTCACCAGAGGTCATCAAAGGTCAACTTTTCCAAGTACAGAACTATGCTTTAGAACCCCCAAAATATCTCAACTATGACAGCTAGGTACAAACAAGAAAAAAAATATAAGGCTCATGGAACATGCAATCGCAATATGTGTCCTCAAAGTTTAGCTCAGGTCAATAGACCTCTGGCTCCAAGTCCAGAGGTCACCAAAGGTCACGAGGGCATTTTTCCCTCCAAAACGTTTTTTCTTCTTCTCATTAATAACTGTACATTGGTTGACCATACAGCAGTAATGTTCACACAATCGTGTTTGTCTCATCAAGACGCTTCGAAACCAATTAATGCTGACCTGGTTAGATCAAATTCGAAATTTGACCTCAGGTCAAGGTCATTTGGTGACCCAAGTAGATCATGTTGCATATGGGGCGATGCAACGCGACGAGACAAGCAAAGTGGTGTCATTCGCACGTATTTATCTTTATTATATCAATAGTTATTGAAATAAAAGTGCTGGTGACCTCAGATGACATTAGCTGACCTCGCAGAGGTCACTGAGCAACAGTTGCACCTGGGGCATCAAGAATGAGCTAAATTGTTTTAGCTTTTCTGAAAGAAGTGGCCTGGTCCAAAGCATAATCTCTGAATAGGAAGCATTTGTATAGTTTCCCATTGACTTATCATAGGGAGGTCATGAAATTGACCTGACCCTAGGTCACCGATACAAAACAAAAATCGGAGATACAAGAATTATAGGTACTTACGACCTTATGGAATCCTGCAAGTTTCAAATATCTCGGACAAACACTGTGGCTTTGGCACGACAACAAACATTTTTTTCAAGGTAAGGTCACTTGACGTGACCTGGTGACCTGACCTGAGATGACCTGAGATAAAACTCACGCAATGTGGGTAATTGATGCCCAAATAGTTTTGTGAAATTTGGCGGCGATACGCTCCGCCGTTTTCCGCTATTCCCGAGAGAAAAAAAACTCAGGGGGTCAAAATAAGCCCCCTCCCCCCCCCCCCCCCCCCCCCCCCACCAGGGCGAGGGTTAATCGAACCATATGCCCTTCATTTTTTGCCAAACCCCCTTGTTATGATGATGACCTATGACCTCTAGATAGAGCCTTTAGTATTGACGTGACCTAAAATTTGAGGACACCCAGGCGAATGCATTTTTCAAGATATTTATATCGTGTTTTCTGGACGTTCCTATGGGAACAAACTAGGATAGCTATAGCTAGGTATAATACATAGTTCCTGGGATATTTGGGAAAACTCAGGACAGACTCAAAAAGGTACACAATTTCACCTTCGATGACCTCTGGTGATCTTAATATTACCTGAGACAAAAAATGACGGGAAATGGTTTGGCATGAATTTTGACGAGCTTTCGTGCAGGATTGTTTTACGCCTACTCTCCATATGAACTGAGTTCGAGAGGGGGTTGTTCAAACACCTCCAGCAGGGCGTGGAAAACTCAGAGGCCCAGAGGGGCGCGGGCTGATCACCTCCTTGCAGACCCACCTAGATTCTTATATCTGGGTGGCCCCGGTGAGCCTCGAGAGAAGTGTCTGCTGCCTACTCTAATCGCTCTGACCATGTCTAAGATTATAGATTATTATTATAAAACACATAACAATTGAGAATACAATGAGAAAAAGAAAAACTGCTTAAAAGTCTTCGCTGAAAAACGGATGGCATTCATATTCACGGCCACGAGGGAGGTGTGCGCTCAAACTGCGACGCCCGCGAAAACATGGCCTGCAGCAGGTCCTGCAGCTGCTGCGACACCTCTCCATCCTCCTCCGTTCCGGATAACTCGTTGTTGAACACGAGGAACTTGCGCGGGGCGCGGCGCACCCAGTCCAGACCCTCGGCGGCGCAGCGCGCGTCAGAGCGTAGCATGGTGAAGCCCCAGTCTTCCTTCGGACCGAGACGGTAGCGCAACCGGGGCCTGCTGCCCAGCTGCCGCCGGAGCTCCTCTGTTACCTCAGGACACCCTAACACCACCGCGCGGCTGAAGAGGGGCAGGGGCTGGTCGGAGCCAG
>JAXIVJ010006972.1:22500-63369 GCA_036785665.1 Chirona hameri
ACGCTCATATTTTAAACATTGTCACACCTAAAATTGTATCAGTTGGTAGGTAGGTACGATTATACAATATGCCTTGGCAGCATTTTTCTAACTGCCCCTCCCCCCCCCCCGCCAGTGATAATTCCTTAGCCGTGGCCCTCGGACCCGTGACCGGTCGGTTGCGAGTGGTGGGCGGAGTCAAGGGTGGGACTACAGAGCGACCAGGCGTTGGCCTCTATCCGAGCTAGCATTACCGTTAACATTACGAATGAATGGAAAGTGCCCTAAATTTTCGTTTGACAACCTGTATAATACAAATTGTAGCAGAGCCTCAAATCGTCGATTGCACAGCAAAGGAATGCAGTGAGCTATATACTCAGAAGAGACCCGTCATTCATGATCGAAGCTCAAATAGCATGATTCGGAAACAATTGACCTGATCTAATGCATATTGGAATAGGAAGCATTTGTATATTTTACCATTCACTTATAATCGAGAGGTCACGAAATTGACCTGGCCTTGGGCCACCGAGATTTAAACAAACAAAAAATCCGAGATAAATCATTTGTAGCTACTTATGACGTTATGAAATTCTGTAAGTTTCAAATACATATCTGGGACAAACACTGTGGCTTTGGCACGACCTTCGAACAGTTTTGGAGGAAAGGTCGCTTGACGTGTCCTGGTGACCTGACCTGAGATGACCTGAGTTCAAAACTTTCACACAATGTGTGTAGTTGATGTCCGAACAGCTGTGTCAAATACAATGGCAATCATGCTTCGGTGATCCTACTCGGATAAGTTCTCTATGATAAATTACATGAGAATATCAGCAAAATTACGCGCGCGCGCGGTAATTACGCGGTAAAAATGTCACCGGTAATACCACCCCGGCCAAATGTCACCGGTAATACCACCCCGCCAAATGTCACCGGTAATACCACCCCCGCCAAATGTCACCGGTAATACCACCCCCGCCAATTGTTTGACATTACTAAGTGATGACGTCACTAAAGTCATGGTCTGTGGCCTTCAACACACGAGCCAACGGGGAATACCGTGTGTTTGGGATGGCCCCCTGAAGATCCAACTGGGAAAATGTTGGCTTGGGCATTACCTTTATGGATTGAAGATGAGCTGATTCAAAAACCGGGTCAGTTTGGTCATACAGCCTATTACAGTCATACAGCTTCAGAATCAGTGACGTATGATCTGCCTAACCTGTTGTTATGGTAACCTTGGGAAATACCACTCGTGATTGTGATATTGTGGTACAGGCAGGCACGTAGCCAAGAGGGGGTGGGGCGGCGGGTTCCCCCCCCCCCCCCCCCCCCCCCCTCCTCCCAGCCCCTGGAGACCAAGAGGGCCCTTTTCGGCACCTGAGGGCCCTTTTCGGCGCGCGCAGCGCGCCGAAAAGGGCCGACGAGACCGCGCGAAGCGCTGTATAATGGGCTCTTTACCACGCGAAGCGTGGTCTTTAGAGAGTTTAGAGCACTTAAGAGGCCCTTTAGAGCCACCAGGGCCCTCTGAAAGACCAGAGGGCCCCTTATACGTTCAAAAAAGCCCTGTGCATGTCAAAGGTGCCCCTGACCAGACCGAAAAAGCCCCTGAACGAGGCAGAGGGCCCCCTGAATACGTCGAATGGGCCCCTATCCAGCACAGAAAAGCCCCTGAGCATGTCGGCAGGGCGATAAAGCGGCCAGCGCAGTCCCTTGTCAGGTCGGAAGGGCTCCTTGGAAGGCTGGAGGGCCCCTGGAGAGACCAGAGGGCTCTTGGAAAGTTCAAAGGGCCCCTGTGCATATCGGAGGGGCCCCTGACCAGACCGAAAGGACTCCTGGGCGGCTACTAAGAAGGGCCCCTGAACATGCCGAATTGGCCCCTAGACAGCACGGACGGCCCCAGGGCAGGTCGGAGGCCCCTTGGGCATGTCGGCGGGGCGACAAAGCAGCCAGCGCAGTCCGACCAGAAGAGTCGCTGGGCATATCGGAGGGGCTCCTGGCAAGTCAGAGGGCCCCCTGGCTAGACCGAAAAGGTCCCTGGGCCGGTCACAAGAGCCCTTAACCCTCGCCCTACGGAAGCTTTTTTCACCTTCACCCTACGGGGGGGGCTGACAGCCCCCCCCCCCCCACACACTGTTAACTTCTAAACCAAGCAACTTAGAGCAATGCGGTAAGAACCAGCATGTTGCCTGTCACGAGAGGAATCTAACAGTATGTGATTTTAGGTTTAGGTCAACGGGTGACCTTCCAGATCAAGTGAATGACCTCGGATTTAACACGTCCATAAAGCGATTTTGCTCTTCAGAAAACCTCAAAATTAGAAATTGATAAATGTAAATAAAAAGGCATTTTCGTAGACCAATTTTGGCTCATAAATACAAAAGAAGGTAATTATTTGTTCGTATCTTGTCTAAAAATGTCAAAAATAGTTATTTTTTAAAATGACGTCATCAGTTTCTTACACTTAGGAAGCCATCACTCAGTCAAAAATGAAGATATTGCTTTGAAATTTGGTATGGGTTTTGTCCATACTTAGTGTTTCCACATTTATTCGTTTTTTATATCTTTGAAAATTTTGATTTTGTGGGGATTTTTCCCCAAAAAAATCTTATTTTTTTCTCATTTTAGGGGTCAAAAACCCAAATTTTTGACAATCCGAGATTGCCATTTAAAAGAGAATGCCATTTTATATCTTTGGTGATTTGCGTTTGCAATTTTCTTTAAAACTCTGCTTTCTACGATTTTTCAAATATTTATCATTTCTTTACCAACATGACGTCATCAAAACATTATTATCTCCCAAACCGCTTAACCAATTTCAATTACATTTTGTACAGCCTACGTATAATTGTTCTAAACTCCGCTACCAAAAATCTCAGCACGATGCACCTCATTTGTCAAAAGGTATTTAATAAAAACCTCAGGGGGGCCTAACAGCCCCCCCCCCCGGTAGGGCGAGGGTTAAACAAGCCGGATGAGTTCCTAGCCAGACTGGAAGGGCCCCTCGACAGGTCGGAGGGGCCCCTTGACACACAAGAGGGGCTTCTTGGAAGGTCAGACCGGAAGGCCCAACAGCACGTAAATATCACAGACGAAGATTAAATACAAAGAGGACTTACTCCACAAGACAAATATTAAAAGCGGAGGTTTTGGGTATATTGCAACACCCTTCGTCAGGGTGCTACAATATGCCCAAAGGCATAAGACTTAAAATTTTCGCGCCGCTCCGCGGCGCAATTTGTTAAAGAGTTCCAGGTCTTCAGGTTAACAAATATTCGAAGTTGGTATAGCTGATTCCAAATTCGTGTCGCTGGTTCCAAAGTTGATATGGTAGTTTGCTAACTCCAGCTCCTAAAAGTGGGTATGGTCCATGCCATACCTGTCGTGCTGCATTTTCTATCCTTGTAACGTGCCTTTTCATCCGTTTTTTTGGGGGGGAGGGGGAGGCCCTTTTAACGTTTGGGAAGGGGCCCCTTTCAACGTTCGGGAAGGGGCTTTTTCGAGGCGCCGCCCCCACCCCTGGACGAAATCCTGGCTACGTGCCTGGCAACAGGGCGAAATAATTGAATATGTCCTCCGTTTATGATGCGCGAAAAGATTGCGGTAACAACACACGCTAGGCCGGAATATCAAGAATACCTGCAATGTTGCAATAAGAGTATCGTCGTGCCAAACAAACTGTCATTGTTTGCCATGGAAGGCGCGTTATGCTGACGAGTGGCAGTTCAAAAGTCAAAGTGTCCAAGCTAGCGTTGCTAAACGGATGTATCCAGCCAGTTAGACATGTTCTGGGTGCTCAAATATATTTTAAGTCATACAGTGGCAGCGATTTTTTTAATGTTTCAATTGATTTAATCCCCATGTGGGCTGGACTGAATTTGATCATCCTTGAGCCCATCTTGTGGATTGGCAGCCCTCAAAGAGAGACGAGACATTACATGTAGCAACGACTGAGTGACAGAAACGGTTAGCCCGTACCTACAGAACACCACACCAGAACATCACAACTCTGACACATGAAACTCACTTAACTCACCGTCTGACACATGAAACTCACTTAACTCACCGTCTGACACATGAAACTCACTTAACTCACCGTCTGACACATGAAACTCACTTAACTCACCGTCGGGCACATGAAACTCACTTAACTCACAACTCTGACACATGAAACTCACTTAACTCACCGTCGGGCACATGAAACTCACTTAACTCACCGTCTGACACATGAAACTCACTTAACTCACCGTCTGACACATGAAACTCACTTAACTCACCGTCGGGCACATGAAACTCACTTAACTCACCGTCTGACACATGAAACTCACTTAACTCACCGTCTGACACATGAAACTCACTTAACTCACCGTCGGGCACATGAAACTCACTTAACTCACCGTCGGGCACATGAAACTCACTTAACCCGCGCGGCGCTGGGGGTAAATTTTACCCCCCCTCCCGGGTTTTCGCTATAGATTCAAAACTACACTAGATATCGACGCGAAACTTTCAGTACCTTATCTGGCATCGATTTGACGTCTTCAGATAGGTTTTGGAGAAAATCGGTCGAGAAGTTTTTGCGAAAATAGCGTTTTAGTGACGTCATGTAACGCCATTTTCGGTCCAAAATGGACGAAACTTTGATCGACGATAGAACCGCGAGTATTGAAGCAAATTGCAAACAAAGCACGTCAAAAGGAAGGAAATGACATTCTCTACAAGATGGCTATCTCGGATTTGCACAACTTTGATTTTCTGATCCCCAAAATTCAAAAAATCGTTTTTATTTTTTCAAAGTTTACAAAATCCAAAATTGTAAGAATTTTCAAAAAACCGGAAGATGTCAGATAACCATCTCTAATGAGTAACTATTCCAAATTTCAAACAAATATCTATAT
This sequence comes from Chirona hameri, assembly GCA_036785665.1. Lineage (NCBI taxonomy): Eukaryota > Metazoa > Arthropoda > Thecostraca > Balanomorpha > Balanidae > Chirona > Chirona hameri. The sequence continues at coordinate 27,378 of JAXIVJ010006972.1, forward strand.
TTTTGACCCCCAAATGACACTAAGTGTTCAATGTGATGGACGCATTTAAAAAAAATCGCAAATTTTGACATTTTTAGACATCGTACACAAAAACAAATTGCACCATTGGATTGCTGTGGCAGAACTGAACCGTAAACATGTGTCGGTTATTGCAAATTTTGGATTTCAAAATTTGACCTTTTTTGCCTGATCTTGACCTGACCTTGAGGTGAAATGTCAAAATAACCATTATTTTTGGATTCTACGTCTGAAATAACCCATGAGACATGTGTCACATGGGTTTCATATTACTTTTTCACAGTGTGACCTTTTGTGACCTGACTTTGACCTTGACCTGTACTTAGTATGATATTCATACTCAAGCATTACCCTCTCCTTATATTTAGAAGTGTCTTGGCAGAGTTTCGGCGCGTTGCTGTTGATAGTCCGGTCTCTGCAGCCAATAATCCGAAAACAGGTGGTTTTTACCTTTGACCTGACCCTGACCTGATATGTGACCTTTTAAATAAAATTTTAAGAATTCCTTAGAATCTTCCCATCGAGAGCTTCCGATCGCCGCCTTGCGCGTCTCGCTGCGATTATTGGTTCGGGAGATAAGAGGGGGGTAAAATTTACCCCCCAGCGCGGAGCGTTCGGATGGAGACCCCAGCGCCGCGCGGGTTAACTCACCGTCGGGCACATGAAACTCACTTAACTCACCGTCGGGCACATGAAACTCACTTAACTCACCGTCGGGCACATGCAACTCACTTAACTCACCGTCGGGCACATGAAACTCACTAACTCACCGTCGGTCACATGAAACTCACTTAACTCACCGTCGGTCACATGAAATTAACTTAACTCACCGTCGGTCACATGAAATTAACTTAACTCACCGTCGGTCACATGAAATTAACTTAACTCACCGTCGGGCACATGAAACTCACTTAACTCACCGTCGGGCACATGAAACTCACTTAACTCACCGTCGGTCAGTTTGTGGACGGTGTCAGAATCGATCACTCACGACTCACGTCCGCGCTGCCCAGGCGCCACACGCGCTCTCGTGGAGAGGATAACGCGCGCTGTACTGCCCTCCAACTGCCGTGCCCGGTTATCGCAGATAAGTCTGCCGTGTCCGGCTATCGCAGATATGTCTGCCGTGCCCGGCTATCGCAGATAGGTCTGCCGTGCCCGGCTATCGCAGATAAGTCTGCCGTGTCCGGCTATCGCAGATATGTCTGCCGTGCCCGGCTATCGCAGACAGGGGTAAAAAATAACGCCAACTCGACAACGTCGTTAGTAGCAATTCAGCGTTACACCAAACGAAGATTTGTAGCAAAACTGGCCAATGGCAAGACATAAAAATTGCACTATCATTACTTTTTTTTCTGTTTGTCCCACCAAAGGGATAGTTTATTCAATGCCCACATATCTAAATCAACACACACACACACACAGACCAACACAAACCGCACTGCACACAGTCGTGACCAGCACTGCACCGTCTCTCTACGGTTCGCGGCTTCATCCCTCCGACTCGCACCAAAGCAGCCTGCCTAAACTAAACATAATCAACTCACCTAAATAAGCCTAAACATAATCAACTCACCCCACAGCAGTCAAGTACATGTACAAAAGAGGCTTGTGCGTGTGCGCGCGCGCGCGTGCGTATGTGTGTGTGCCCGTGTGCGTGCGTGTGTGTGTGTGTAGTAGTGTAGTAGTAGTGTGTGCATGTGCGTGTTGTGTGCGTGTATGTAAATGTTTATGTGTGTATGTCTGTGTTGTGCTTGTGGTTGTGATTATGGGCGTTTGGCGTCAGGACACGAGCGAGCACGTGCGCAAAAATAATTACTGGAGGATACGCTTTAATGTTTTCCATTTATTTTCGAAGTTATCAGGTTTGTTCTTAAGCATGCTGGCAAGTTGTTCTTTTTCTGCTTCAATTCTTAATAAGTTCATCATATGAGAGGCTTCCGGTTTTTTGCCAGCATTGCGAGATCTGTAAATGACTGCTTTTGCTATGGTGATCAATAGTGTTCGAAGTGCATCTGTTTCCTGTGGGAAGAACCACGATTGTTCACCGAGGTGAAAATGTATTTGGTACTCGGTGGACAGTTTTCTCTTTATATTCTGTAGAAATGCTTGTGTATCTGGACACTGCCAGAATAAGTGAGTTATTGTTTCAGTGTCGCGCGCGCAAAATGTACAAGTGCTGTTGTCGGATATCTTGATAGTAAATAGAAACTTATTAGTTGTGATAATCCTGGTTATAATTCTGTAATGAAGGTAAAGTAAATATACGGATTTCGTAGCTTTTTTAACATGCATCAAACTCCCTTCTTGATGGAATCCGATATCACGGTTCCATTTCTGCTTGAGTTTTGCATTAGTAGTGTCACATTTCTTCCTCAATGCATTTATTAATAGTGAATAGTAATATCTAGTGATATTTGGCTTATTGAAGAAAAATTGCAACTTGAATGGAAAATTCGGTCTTTCGAATGAAATGTGTGTTGCGTTTCTGACGTTATTAGGTAAGCTACGGATTAATGATTCGTAGCACAGGAATGTCATTGAGATTCGGTATTGCACTTTTATTTCTTCTCGTGACAGTATATTTCCATTATCTGTATTAAAAAGATCACCAATAAATCTTAGTCCTCGATCATTCCATTGCGGGACAATGGAAGTTTTATATTTTGTATAGTCTGAGAACCATATCTGCTCTCTCATGATGTTTTCTGGTTGAAGGCTCAGCATTTTATTTAATTGGATAAGAGATTTCACCACATCACTCCAGAATTCATTTTTCATTTGCGCCTTTACCACTATCAGCTGTGCCGTGCCATACGTAAGCAGCTTAAATGGGTCTAAATGTTCTAGCTTTGTAACGGTTGTCCAAACAGCCGTAGAATTGACTAACCGTTTTAGCCATGACAATTTCAAACTGTGAATGAATGATGTTAAATCAGTCATTTGGAGGCCATCAAATTTTTGATTCTGAATCACTTTCATTCTTTTAACAAGGTCCGGTTTGTTATTCCATAAGAAACTGTACAACATTCGTTCAATCTTCTTTATGTAAGCTTGAGATGGATTCGGTAAGGCCATGAAAAGATGGACAAGCTTAGAGAGTAGCAGGGCCTTTATGACTGTAATTTTCCCTAGAGGAGTGAGATAACGTCTTTTCCATTGCTTAATATCGTTTTCTAAAAGTATGAGCTTTCTCTCTAAATTGAGCTCTGTTATATTGATAATATTGCATTTAAAGTATATTCCTAGAATTTTAATTTCGCTTACCCATTTGAGCTTATCTACTGAACTGTTTTCCGAACGTTGTGGTTGACTCAGCAAACCAAGTGGCAAACATGATGTTTTTTCCCAATTGAGCTTCAGTCCTGATTGTGAGGAAAATTCTGAGAGCTCCTCGGTTACCCCATTAATAGAGCGTTCAGAGCCGTCTAGAAACAAAATGGTGTCGTCCGCATATTGGCTGATGCGAACTTCTGTATTGATACCAAATTGAATACCAGTTAACTTGTCGGAATTTGTTATTTGATTTGCCAGTATCTCTACGGATATGTTGAATAAGTATCCAGAAACTGGGTCACCCTGTCTTATTCCTCTATGCATATGTATTTTTTCACCTAAAAAGCCATTCAGGAGAATGCGAGCGAAGTTATGTTGGTTTAAGTACATTGTATTGATAATCGCGATAAATTTATTTCCAAAATTCATTTCTTTTAGAACTGCTCTCACGTATGTCCACGACACAGCCTCAAAAGCTGCTTCAAAATCAGCTGCCATAATTAAACCTGATTTATCATGTTGATTCACGTGTGATATCACATCATACACAAGTCGACTATTCTCACCGATATATCTCCCCTTGATGTAGGCTGATTGCGATGGACTAATAATCCGATTAACAACTTTCTTAAACCTGTTGGCGATGGCAGTTGAAATAATTTTGTAATCGACATTCAGAAGGGATATTGGACGCCATCCTTTGAGTGAGTAGCCTGGTCGTCCTGCTTTTGGTATTAAAGTTATTAAGCTTTCTAGATGTGTTGGCAGTGCTACTCCTTGTAACGAAGTGAATATGTATGCTCGGTGTAAGAATACGCCCAACTGTTTCCAAAAGCATCGAAAGAAGTCTACAGTAAACCCATTACTGCCAGGAGTTTTGCCCTTTTTCATGCCCTGCAGTGCTGAAGTTAGTTCCTGAAGGGTTACATCTGTATCTAACGCATATTTTTCGCTTTCATTCAATGTTTCTCTGACGTTACTCCGGATGAAAATTGAGTCAGGCTCGATTACCTGCGGTACAGAATTTATCCTGAAATGTCTGAGTAAAAAGTGACAGAATCGCGTTTGATTTTGTGATTGTTTGGCCTTCGTTTTGTATGTACTGTATGGATTTTCTAGATGCGTTTCTTTTCTCCAATGATAGAAAATATTTTGAACTTTTTTCTCCTTCCTCATGCCATTGAGTTCTTGACCGTACAATTAAGCCCTCTATGTATGGTCTCCTATGTTCTTCTAATTCTTCCTTAGCTATGTGTAGAAATTGCTCATTTACATCACATGTGTCGTTAGTAAATAAGGTATATGCTGATTGTATTTTATTGAGTGGTTCTTTTTCTTTCATTCGTCGATTGCGAGCCTTTCTCTTACAGTATTTCACAGTCTCACCTCTAATAAGCATGATAAGTGTTTCGTAGAACAGGCCGTCTTCGATTGTTAATTGTATATCAGGATAATTACTAGCGTTATTTACGTATTCCTCATTGTATAAGGGAATTGCATATTGAAAGACGGTGCTTTTTATGGTCATATCTATAAGGTTTATATACTCGGAATCTCGCAGAACGGATTCATTCATCTTCCAAATTCCAGGACCTTTTTCTACTTCTACATTCATTGTCATTACCACTAGGCTATGGTCTGTCCTATATCTTGGTTTGATTATCACGTCGCACACAGATGATATAAGTTGAGCGTTTACGAAAAGCATGTCTAATCTACCGCATTTTAGAGGATTATTTTTGGACCAAGTGTATTCGAACCTATTCGTATTTTGTACTCTCCATATGTCTACTAACGTGTTATCATTTGTGAAATTCAAGAAAACTTGCTTTGCATTTATATTATACTCACGAACGTAATTGAATGAATCAACTTTAGGGTCGATTACAAAATTAAAATCTCCTCCTATAATCGTATGATCGGTTTGAAATGACTCCAAATGATTGGCAAGGGTGCGGTAGAAATTGGGATCGTCGTCATTAGGACCATAGATGTTAGCCATTAAGTAGGTTTGTGTACCTAATTTGCATACAACGATAATGAAATTTCCGCAGTCGGAGTGTTTAACTTTAATGAGTTCATGCTGTAGGCTATTCTTAATCATGATGCATACTTTCTTTCCTCTCTTTCCGGAGAGGTGGAGGCAGGCAAGCATCATTCCTATATTCAAAAAGGGTGATAAGAAGAACCCATCAAATTATCGATCAGTATCCCTGCTTCCTCTCTTCGGAAAGATACTCGAGCGCCTAGTTTACGACCAGCTCTACCGCCATGTTTCACCGGCCCTGTGCAATGAGCAGCATGGTTTTATCCCTAGGCGTTCCTGTATTTCTAACCTCGCCGTTTATCTTCAGTCAGCGTGGGAAGCCATATCGGACGGATACCAGACGGACACTATATATACAGACTACTCGGCTGCTTTTCAAAGCGTGAATCATTCGCTTCTTATTCACAAACTAAAACATTCCTATAAGTTGGAGGAACTTGCCTTGAACTGGTTCGTCTCGTATCTGTCCGATAGGCGTCAGAGGGTCATCGTGAACGGCAAAACGTCCAAATGGACAAACGTACTCTCGGGCGTTCCGGAAGGATCTCTTTTGGCTCCGCTGCTGTTTTCACTATTCATAAATGATTTACCGCGCGAAGTCGATTGCGGCTGCCTTATGTACGCCGACGACGTTAAAATTTTCCGCAAAATTGTCTCACCATCTGACGGACTACTGCTGCAGCAGGATCTCGGTCGACTGACAGCCTGGTCCGTCAGATGGGGACTCACTCTAAATCCAAGTAAATGCAAGTCGTTCACTATCACCCTCAGGCGCGCGCCCGTCCAGACAGAGTATTTTATTAATGCCACGAAACTCGAGCACGTTGGAGAGATTCGCGACCTGGGTATCATTTTAGATACCAAGCTCACTTTCTCTTCTCATGTGAGCAATATTGTCAGCAGGGCAAACCGAAGCCTTGGACTACTTTTTCGATCCTTTCAAACAGGAGCAGGAAGGTCAAAATTCAGCAGGAATGCATTGATGTGCGCCTACTTCTCCAACGTTCGCTCGATTTTAGAATACGGTAGTGTGATCTGGACGGGAGCGGCCGATACCCACACAGTGCGGATTGATCGAGTGCAGCATAAATTCCTGATCTGGCTTTTATCAAACACAGCCTCCGGACATGCCATTTCCCTAGAATATAGTGATCTGCTGAATCACTTCCGGATACCGTCATTAGCCTCACGGCGAGTTCAGCACGATCTGCTGTTCATCAGGAATATTTTTAACTCCAGATTAGATTCTCACATCCTCCTGCGCAGTTTTTCTCTCCATGCACCCACTCGATCAATCCGCACACAAAGACTGTTTTATGAGCCCCGTCCGCGTGTCAACACCGTGAAACGGGGGTTATTCTATAGGGTACCTCAACTAGTCAACTTATTTTTACGTAACATTCCAGAGGCAGACTTCTTTGCTGACGCTTCTGGCACTTTTAAAGCTCATGTCTTGAAACACATTTCATCCTTTTAGTTGTTAGTATTGTGGTGTTTTTACAAACACTTTTAGCGTGTACCTTTATTAAATGCCATTGTCCTTTAACGCTTTTGCCGTATATATTTTTACTTCTTGTTTAAAGTTCTTATGAATTATTTATTGTGTATTTTACTGATGTTTGGAATGTTTGTTTGTCATATTTTATATGGTGTGTGTGCTGCCTGATGTCCCGTGACTTCACCTGTTAGTGGGGGCAACCCTGTTGGTGATTACTTGAATAAATAAATAAATAAAATACCCCTCGACTGCGACTCGTGTAGCATGAGTGGTAACTTTTCCCTTTCCACAAGCTGTTAAAATAAGGAATCGACTCTTTAGTAAGATGGGTATCTTGAAGAAACAAAATATCATAGCTTTGGTTTTTCATGAAATGCAAAACGTCTCTACGCTTCTTTAAATCACCCAGGCCTCTACAGTTCATTGATGTTAATGTTAACTCAGTCATTTCGAACTAAACTGTGTGAACCTCGTTCACACCTGGAAATGGAAAACATGTATACAAGCAGATTGAAGGCAGGAATGTTGTGAGCTCGTGCCTGACGCCGTGTGTGCGTGTGCTTGTGCCTGTGCGCGTGCGCGTGCACATGTGTGCGTGCGTATATTCCTGTGCGTGCGTTGTGCGAGAGATGTCCGTGCGTGTGCGAGAGGGTGCACCTGTGAGTGGGTCTGTGCAGTTATGTAAAACAAAAAAGACGAACCAAACGTTATGGCAAAGAAAGAAAAACAGGTACGCGGAGCCTGCAACATCTATAAATGCTAATTTTCGGAAACGTAGTGAAAAATACAATCGGAACAGCTTACGCAATACTCGTGCCGACAGTGACTAAGCAACGAACGCTATCTATATCTAGTGTAACAGGAAGTAGTATCAGGAAGTGTGCACCACCAGATCACGGGACCTCTAAACTTAAAGACGAAGACGCCTTCTGAGCCAAGCCACGACAATATATAATATACATGCTATTTGCAAGCTTCAACAAAACAATTATACGCGGGTGCAATCAACAGTGATCACTCAATATCGTGATAGGCTCAAACACAGCAAATAACACAATCAACAGTCTGACGATAGTAAGTGCACTCTAGCTGCACCAGGACATCACACGCAGTTACTAGCAAAGCAAAACTTAAACAATATGTTACTGAAGATAACGCGATAACTCAAACTCAGAACACAGTTGTCATGAAGCTCGCAACTTTACCTCGGAAAGCAGTCGGTGCTCCATAGAAGAAAAACTGGCTCAGCTCAAGTCTCACCTCGGCCAGAAGCAGCTGTGACGGTATGCCGAGTCGGTCATCACTGAGACCGTCACCACTCGAGTCTCCCAGAGAACGTGGCACTCGGTAAACCTCAGCGCTCGCTCACGGTGTACCCCAGCTGGCGCACTCGCTGCAGTGAGTCAACTCTCATCCCCACACCGTGCTGCTTCTCCTTGAAGTAGACTTGACCGCCGCGCGAATACACAGTGTATAACTTCTTGTCGCGCTTGGCGGCCAGAAGGGACCGGAAGATCAGGCTCCGAAGCTTCGTCAGCGACTCGTTCACGAAGAGATCCCTGCCGCGCAGCTCAAGACGTCGCGTCATCACTTGTTCGCGAATACTGTCCTGCCCCGAACGCAGGAAACGAACAATCACACGATTGTTGGGGCCTGGCAGACGATGCGCACGATCTATATCAGCTGCTGAGAGGTTCAGCCCCGACAAGCACTGGTTAAGAGTGTTCACGATCAGAGCGTTCACGTCCTCACGCTCCTCTCAGCCGCCGCCACGCGCGGCCGGCCGACCCGGGCCTCGGGTATCACGCCTGTCAGCGCCAGCAGCCTGGGCTGACACGCCCGGACTCGCCCCGTCCCTGCCGACCTGGCGATCAGCTGGCTGTGACGTCACGGCGGTCTGGCCTTGACCGGGGCCAGCCGGCACAGCAGACGCGGCCGGCCGAGATTCGGCCGCCGCAGGCGCTGTCTGCGCGGGCAGAGGCGGCTCCAGGCGGGGCACGCGTCGGGACGCCATGGCCGCGCCGGACAGGACAAGACACGGTAGGCGCGAGTTAATCTCGGCCTCTTCCACGCGACTCTGGAGAGCAGAAACTTCCGACCTTGACTCTCGCAGTTCGTCTGTCAGCTCCTCGATGACGACGTCCCTCTCCTCCACATGTCGCTCTAAATCCTTCACCCGGTCGTTCAGCTTGTCGATCGCTGCTGTGACGACTCGCGGAACTCGTGGAGGTCTTTGGAGATCGACAGAGTGATGCGGCTCTCCAGTCCCTCGATTGCGTCGTCCAGGTGCTCCTTAAAGTTCCTGCCTTTCAACGCTGATGATGTGCTGCGTCCAGGCTCACCGCTGCACTCCCTGGCGCCGCGCTTGCCGGCCGGTGCAAGTCTCCGGATTCAGAGCGGTCGCGCTTATGTCCTTCACTGGGTGGATCACTGTAGGTTTTCACCAGTTCACTGACCGAATTGCGTTCACCGATGCCGAGTTCAACGTTGATCTGCTGGTCCATCACCGCACTGGCACCGTCTCCATCCGCACCGACAGACCGCGGCGCAGCATGATCAGACATGACACGCGCGTCAATGAGGCTCCGTTGCAGTTGCAGGCTCCACGCACCAAAAGCTGGGACTTACACAACCATCTTGTTCACTAAATAAGTCCCCAAAAAGTCACCGGCTTCACTGCTCAAATCGGTCGCACACTCTTGCCACGCCACGTGGTGGGGCGGAGCGGCGCGTGTACGACCCGACCTCGCCCGCGGTCACCGGCCGACTGCACTATCATTACTGCGGTATATGCTTGAATGAGTCACTTTCTGTTTGTTGTAGATCCTGTTCACTTATGGGGCTGTTTTGTATATTCACGGCTGGTTGATCTCTGTTTTCTGGAGATATTTTGAAAGTAATATGTTGCTAGCTAGAAATTGGAAAAATATCACCATAAGTGGGCAAATATCACAAGTTTCTCGCAAGATCTAGAGACTAAACGTACCTTTTAAGGAAATCTACACCTACCGGAGATAGAGAATATTGTAGCAAAAAAAATCCAACATGAATCGACAGAGAGTGATACAGGTTGTATATTTTTGTATCACGCATAATACGAATAAAGGACATCAAATTGTACTTCAAAATATTCCAATATCTTTTAATAAAATTATTTCAAAGTTATTCTCAGGCTATATTAAACAAAATGAATGTAACTCAATGAAGCGTAAAGACTTCCAGAGTCTGCTTTTTATGGTACCCCATCACTATAAGTTCAAGGTTTCCGAATGTTGACAAAGCCCTCCTTTGACATTTTGGTCTCGCGCTGGTTGGTGGTGTCTCTGTTGCGATAAGATCGATTTTTGGTGCTCCAAGGATCTGTGTTGTTTATCATGAGTAAAGTAAAGAAGGCTAAGTTAACAAACTCTAGAATGTAGATTTTGTGCGGATATCTCACCAAGGATGGAGCTGAGTGTAGTTTTTCATGCCTAAATTATCATCGTCCTCGGCTGCTGAAACACACAAAGAAACATCATCCTGCGGAGTCGGATGTCCTCCTACGTGGTTCTGCTGCCTGGGTAAGTGTTCAGTTATTTGTATTGCGCTAGGGACTAGGGAGCGCTCCCCGGCCGCTCCATAGTATTATTCGTATTTTTCCGGAAGTAGGCAGCGTGACTGTGAAAAACTGTGCTGACGTGGAGACGGGAACGTTTGGGACACATTTAGCGCCTACCTCGAAAACTGTGAGTGCGAAATTAGCCTAAAATCGCTCAACAACTTTGATTTTTCTGACAGACCTCGTCGCGCCGGTGACTGTCCTTGTAGTGCCTGTGATGCCATTTATGAAGAGAGGCCACTCTCAAGTCATCGACAAAACTCCAAATTGAACGAATTTTACGTAACCGTCGTCTGATTCCCGACTTTCTGGACCGTTTTCAAGAAATAAGCAAAATACTCAAAACTATTTCTTCAGCGCATGAGCGCTGCGATGGGCGCATGAGCACCGACATCAATCTGCCGACACCCCGTCTCCCCCGTCCCCAATGTCGGCCCGCGCGGCTGCTCGGAGGGTGATTCGGGCCGGCTGCTCGGCACCGGCCCGAATCACCCTCCGTCGAGCCAGGCGCGTAGCCAGGATTTTTTATCGGGGGTGGGGCACGTCGGTGGTAGAATCAAATTTAGCTCCTCAACCATATGTTGTTGACCGGAGGGGGGAGAGGGAGCCGGGTCGTTAGAGAATCTAATTTTATTTAGTGTAAATTTGTTTTGCTCAGAGGGGGAGGGGCATGGCTCCCGTGCCCCCCCCCCCCTAGCTACGTCCCTGCGTCGAGCCGGGTCCGTCGGTCGCCGCCGCAACCGACGACCTTGACGGCGGCGACGCAGGGGAAAGCCTTTGCCGAGACGGATGGGTGGAAGGAAGGTGAAATGGAGAAGAAAATATATTTAGATAGTGGAAGGCAATCAATATAGGCGCAGAATTCGACGTTTAATACAATTTGCTTTCCTTGCCGCAGAGCAGGACATAATTCCAGGAAACTGCGTTTTTTTAGTACAATAGGTCCTCGAATCGCCAAACAGGAACCAAACATGTTCTGCTGCATCTTCTCTACCTGTTGCCATTTTTATGTTAATTTTTCTGAAGGTGAAATGAAGTAGCCCAAATTCGAGGAGAAAATTAATGTAGGGATGGGTTGATTTCCTTCAGACAACTTTGCCACCTGAACCTAAAAATCCTGGCGATTCCCATGATCCAATTACTCAGTTCCACTATTCACGAAACCTTCACCTATACATTTGCCTTTTTCGTTTCCTCAGATGCTGGCGAGACACCAGTCATCACGCATGGAGGAGCATCCAAGTACTGGAGATGCTCCTGTGCCTGCCGAGTCGGCGCAGCAGCCTTTCCCAACTGGGCGTAACAAAGTAGCCCCTGAACATTTGCCTGCAGACGTGCACCCGACATGTGATGATGTTGATATGACCGACAGTGGACCGGCGATTAGCACTGAGACGGTTCGCAACGATAACGGGGATAGAGGATCTGAAGTTACTTCTGACAATGGTCTTAACCTATCCCAGCATGAGCCTTCCATGGATTTGCGTGAAGATGTTTGTGCGATGAAAAACAAGCTGGATGAGGTACTTCATGAGCTGCAAAGCGTCAAAAGGGGTTTGTCTGATGTTGTTAGACTGACCCAAGAACGTTCCACGTCAAAACATGACAAGGAAAATGTTGCGGATTTTGAAGATCAGTTAAAAACAGCGATGTTCATGTTCGGCAGAAGCCTTGCTCATTTGGACGTTGCGACTGATAACGGTCTCGGACGGGCGCCGGGAAGCAATGCGCTGCATTGCAAGACATGTGTGCCGAAGTTTTTCAGCAGCGTGCATGTTCGCGAGGGCTCTAGGGTTTTCGGAGTTTTTAGGTATGACTTTAGCCTCGGCTCGTCGTTTTCTAAGTCTGAAAAAATCCCCATGATGTTCCGAAACCTCAAAACGGCTGTGCGATGTCACTTTCGGTCCAAGAAACACCTGGAAAAAACTGCCAGCGCGCTGGCCAATGCCTTGATGCTGAAGGGCAGGTTCACCAGAAACGTCCATGTATCAAAGCGAGTGCTAAGGACGGGCTACTTTGTCCTTAAAAAATCTCTGAGTCACGCCACATACGAAGACCTTATCGTTCTTCAAAACAGGAACGCTCCCATGAGCATGGGGGACTTGAACCATTCCACGGGGTACATGATTAAACTGAGGGACCAGGTGTACACCACCATCATGGAGAAACTGACGAAGTATGTCAGCTCTGTCCCATGTGTGTCACTAATGGCTGACAAGGTGACGCTGAACAAGCGATCTGTGGACGTCACTGCCATCATGTTCCCAGTGGTGGAAGCCCAGACGGATCAGATAATGCAGTCGTTTGTGATTGCAGCGCCGGTGGTGCGTGATGGTACCGGAGATGCGCTGGCAAAGGAGATTGTAGAATCCCTGGCAGGAGTGGGCGTCACTAAGCCATCTCAATTGTCCAGTATGTGCATGGACGGACAGTATTTTGCTGTCGGTGTCCCTGCGAAAGTGGTCCAGCTTCTACACGAGAAGAGTGGCGATCCCCTTGAGTCTCAGCCATGCGTGCCAGCCCTATGGGATGCTGCTCACCTCTTAAATCTTGCCGAAAAAGACGTCAGGGTCAAAGCTGGGAAACACAAGTGGGTGCAGGACACCATAGACAAGATGACTGCCATTTCCAAGCGGCATCACTACGGAAAGGGCTTTGAAGAGCTGATGGAACAGCAGCAAGGACTTCTCCATCCCAAGCTCTGGTCGGCAACAAGGTTTTCAGCCTACGCCTCTAACACCTTCCAGACCTTCCTCCACAACGCAACAGCCATGAAAAAGTTGCTGGAGAAGAATGCGGCCTCAAAGAATGCAGACAGCTGCATTGCAGACGACCTGGAGCTTCTTCAAGGTAGGATGTGAAGTATGCTGCAACTGATATATTGAAAAGAAACACAAAGAGGCAAAATTCACCCACATGTATATCCGTTTCCACATGGCTGTTGCAAATTGTACTCATAATTTGATGTTGTTATTGCTACATAAGTTGGCGAGTAGCATGTAAGGTATGGCCATCTATAATAGTTAATACAAAAATAGTCGTTTTCTCGTGGGTGAAAATAATTCAGGATTTCTCGATGCATAGAAGTCCAACAAGCAAGAAAGTGATTTTCTCATCATCAAATATTCAAAAATGCAGTACAATTATGTAGTATTTCTTAAATATTTTTTCCTTAATACGGTCTTAGTGCTAAATTTCAATTTGTTGGTTAAGATGATTGAGAGCGTCTTTTGGTGCAGGGGCGCAGTTCATGAACCGAGTGGCGGCGCTAGCCGACATCTATGAAAAGTTGGGACGCTGCAGCAAGGAACTGCAAAGCACACAGGCGTTCCCGTGGGATCGAAAAGATGCGTTCGCTCGCCTGATGCGATCTCTGCGCGACATGGCCTGCGCAATCGACCTGGACGAGGATTTGGCGTTTGAGCAGCCTGCTAATGTCTTGTGGCCATCTCTGAGCACCAGAGACAACTATGCAGACGAGGTAAGACATGGAAATGTTCTGCCGGTGAATATGCTGATATATGTGATGAAACGCTGCCAGGGGTGTAGGATCCTATTTAGTTGAGGGAGCTTCAGCCCCCCCCCCCCCCCCCAACTTGGCTTCAGCCCCCCCCCCCCCACACACACACACTTTGACGAGGAAGTGGGTCAAATCCTGGGAGAAATCTGTATTTTTGTGGATTTTGATGGTACTTTAAAAAACGATTTTTCCCAGCTCAGCCCCCCCCGCCCCCTCTCTCCCAGCTTTTTGGAGAAGCTACGCCCCTGAAAGCTGCTATCAAATTTTCGTCGTAAGTGGTTGCTGTCTTATTTATGTATGTTATATTGCTATTTTTGCTATACCTACATAGCTAATTCACGCTAAATGTTGAATGTCGATCCACTATATTAACCCTCGCCCGGGTAGGGCAAAATCACTACGTGTTCGGGTAGGGGGTTGTACGACCCCCCCTTAGCGTTTCGCCCCTAATTGAGATAGAGCTTCGATTCAAAGACGAGCGTGTTGCTTGTGACGAGAGGAAGCCGCTGATACCCCATGTTACGGTATTGGGTCATTAGGTGACCTCTGAGGTCATGTCAATGACCCATAAGTCATACAAATTTGAAAAGGCGTATAAACTGAATTTTATCTAGCTAGAATCGTGAATGAGCATATCATAATGCTTAATAGGTGCCAAATTCGTAATCGGCGTCACAAAATGTCCTAAAAACTGCAAAATTATAAAAAGGTCATGTCAGGTCATCTGAGGTCAGTGACCTCGGTTGACCTGTGGATGCGCATGACCCCAGTGGAACATATAATTATCTAAAATGGATCACAAATTTGAAATCAGCGTCACAAATTGTCCTAGAAACCGTCAGAAGCCCAAAAAGTCATCTGAGGTCATCGGAGGTCAATGGCCTCAGTTGACCTCTGAAAAGGTCAATCGAGGTCACAATCTCAGTGGAAACCACAACTGTCACCTGGAAACACCTTTGCATATGCTCTTGAACAACAAACACTCGGAAACTGCATAAGTGGCAAGCATCGATCTGTGGGACGCCAGTTGCGCCTGACATGACCTTGAGAAACAGGTCATAGGTCACGGGTCATGTGAGTTAAAAATTCAATTTTTTCAGATTATGTGTCAACTTTGTCAACAGTAGGGTACTGAAAGTTTCATTGAAATCGGTCAGAAACTACGCGAGTTATTCCAGAAACACCGAGGGAGGGTTTGACATCCTACCCCCCCCCCCCCCTACCCAGGCGAGGGTTAATATTGTATATTATATTAATGTATTAATTGAAACTGTATTAATTGATTGGAAGTGTCTTTTGTTTACCAATCTGGTCTTAGAAGTAAAGTCACGGCATTAATGTTATTTGTTAGGTTGCCAACATCCAGCACTTCCTCGGTGCGTTGGAGGACTGCATCGAGCAGCGCATGGACGGCAAGCACGCGAGCCGCGACAGCGTCGGGTCGTGGAACGAGACTCTCAACGAGCACATGCACGACCTGAGGAAGCTGGGGTCTCTCACAATGCTGCAGGCGGTTGAGCACTCTGATTGCCTGATCTACGCTGCACGAGGTAGGCAAGTCCCAAATTACCGGGGCCATTCAATTCGAAGAAGTATATATCACTGCAAAAGCAGCTAAAGAAACAAAAGGCAAACATATAAAAATGCGTTCCTTTTTGCTAGTCTTTGGCTACTTCTCATTTCTTGGCGCATTTATTCTTATTTTTAAGCGATCTTAATTTATTAGTGTTTATCCTGATAGCGTTATGACGTGAATACCAACAAATCAGAGTGTCATGTAAAATGTTGAATCGTTTTGGGTTTCCTAGAAGTAATATTGTCAGTGCTTGTCCAAGGACCATTCAAACTGGTCTTCGTCTTAAAGGGAAATAATGACCTTTTTCCACAAAAATGGAGTTAGCACTTGAAATCGCCAGACGAGACCAAAATATATTGTAAATTCATCACATTTTGCATGAAAACTTTCCTACCGAAAGATATTTCACATTAAAGTTGATAAGCGTTCCACACTTTTAACGACCGGTACTTGCAAGTACTTTTGGTCCTCATCAAACTGCGGGCTTTTCCCGTATTGTTTTTTTACGTAATGGAGTGGAAAATATATTGTGCGTTCTGCTTGTTGTGATTATATGCCCGGCGATCTTCTAAAACTAACAGCGATTGGAAAAAGTGGCAATAAAATCGGAAGTTCATCGATGCACATCAACGGCGGCATAGTTAGTGGTTGCGACCCTCAATTTTGGAAAATAAATTCATTTGTTTTCAACATTAGGAGTACTGTATAATTTGTCTGTGGCTGTACACAACACTATGCTTTATATTATCATGAAAAATAATAATTTTTCCCCAAAAAACTAACAAACAATAACACAAAACTGGCAATTAAATCGGAAGCTCATCGATGCACATCGACGGCGACCTATTTAGCGTCGGCGATTTGTTTACAAAGCATTATCATGCTTCTCGGCGCACTTAACCATTGTGGCGAGTTGTTGCTAGTAGCGCTTTCGTTCTCCATGGCAACCAGGCGTGAGCCAATGAAAAGCCAGAACGTATTCCCTTTCTGGCTTTTGATTGGCTGACGCCTGGTTGCCATGGAGAACGAAAGCGCTACTAGCGTGTGTCCGAGCAGCGCTCAGTTTGATCGGAAATGTCACAGAGCCTCCAAAAATGCCGCAATCGATGTAAACAATGGTAGGGAAGGTCGAATTTGTCAATGACCTTCATGAAGTACACAAGGTACTTGTTTTGTATTTTTCCCAAACTTACAACTTCGAATTTGGGAATAATTTTATTTAATTCTTAAATTTAAATAAAATAATTTTAAAACCATAGCGGTAGCCTAAGAAATTGTTGCTAACAAAATCAAAAGGTCATTATTTCCCTTTAACAAAATATATTTTTTGGATACAAAACTTATTTTCTGACATAAGCTTTTGCACTGCCAATATTTAGAGGTCAGTTTAGGAAATATATCAAACACTTTCACCTGTTTCAAAGACACCCGCTTTTCAGTGGGATTATCAATAAATGTTTTGGAGAGTTATGGAATCCGGATGCAGAACACACCATTTAGGAAGTTGCATTTTATACTTACTCAACTGCTATCATTCTAGTGTCTAAGTACAAGTCAAAGCACATTTTGTAATAGTGGTTCTGTTCCCACAGCGATGCAAACGCTTAAGGAGCAAAAGATCCTGCCAAAGGAGCTTGGTGTCGGCCTCCCACAAATCAGAGCGGCTCACAGATTCATGCGAGAGCTACCGAACGAGCTGACAGACCCCGAGCTCTACGTGAGGCTGCAAAAACAGGCTCAGAGTGAGGCGATCCTGCAGCCATACAGTGACATGGTGGCACGGATTTGGATGCTGGCAGCTCCCGAGAGTGTTGTGGAGAGCATGTGCAGTGTGGTGAAGGACATCTTCGGCGAGAACCGCCAACTGTCGCACGCAAGTGCAGCGAAAGAGCTTTGTGTGCGCTGGAATGGACCGGAGCCTGTCTGCGCTGACAAGCTATTAGAGCACGTGCGGCAGCGGTGTCAGAAGGACAATTTTTTGACCGTAGGTCACAGGGACATCGGAAAAGTTATGAAAAGGCATCTTGGTAGAAGGTGTCACCGCGCCCCTGTATATATGTGATATGAATATGTGATATGAAGTGTATAGTGATGTACGGATGCAGTGCCAACAGTAGGTACCCAATGGGAATTAGTATAATGTCATTCGATGAACGGTTGTGGTGTGCACTTTATTTGGTGTGCCAGTGTGCCACATCCACAGTGTTTAGAACTTGAATTCTGCTCCCGTGTGCTATTTATTTTGTCTTGTTGAGTACTTGTCTTGTTTAAGATTCGTCTTGCATTATTTATTTGTGCAAATCAGCTTTTTGTTTGCACGTATATATTGGACACGTCACCTGGATGGATGTTGGAAGGAAAAATATAGTCGTCTGTTCTATTGCAAATGGTGAACCTGTTTTTACATTAAATCAACAAGTGTTTTATCCCATGAGGGTACGATACCTTGGTGTCGAGGTCGGTAGATTGGTACTTAGGTATAGCGATACGCCTGGTCTAGCCGCAAAAGAAGAACCGGTTAAATAACGTTGCCACTCCTGTTGAACTGCTTGCCAGTTTTGTGTAGCGAATTTTCGCATTAGCAGATATAAACATTTGCAATCGACAAATGGAAATGTGTAGAAATGTAGCTTCGATGAGAAGGAGAATGTTCGATAAAAGGTGTAGCAAAATTGGGCTCCGTCAAATTCGGTTGGTAGCAAATTTTAACTTTTTTTTACCCCTGATCGCAGATAAGTCTGCCGTGTCCGGCTATCGCAGATATATCTGACGTGTCCGGCTATCGCAGATATGTCTGCCGTGCCCGGCTATCGCAGATAAGTCTGCCGTGCCCGGCTATCGCAGATAGGTCTGCAGCGTCGTATACCGCAGATATGTCTGCCGTGCCCGGCTATCGCAGATAAGTCTGCCGTGCCCGGCTATCGCAGATATGTCTGCCGTGCCCGGCTATCGCATATAAGTCTGCCGTGTCCGGCTATCGCAGATATGTCTGCCGTGTCCGGCTATCGCAGATATGTCTGCCGTGCCCGGCTATCGCAGATAAGTCTGCCGTGTCCGGCTATCGCAGATATGTCTGCCGTGTCCGGCTATCGCAGATATGTCTGCCGTGCCCGGCTATCGCAGATAGGTCTGCAGCGTCGTATATCGCAGATATGTCTGCCGTGCCCGGCTATCGCAGATAGGTCTGCAGCGTCGTATATCGCAGATATGTCTGCCGTGCCCGGCTATCGCAGATAAGTCTGCCGTGCCCGGCTATCGCAGATAGGTCTGCAGCGTCGTATATCGCAGATATGTCTGCCGTGCCCGGCTATCGCAGATAGGTCTGCAGCGTCGTATATCGCAGATATGTCTGCCGTGCCCGGCTATCGCAGATAAGTCTGCCGTGCCCGGCTATCGCAGATAGGTCTGCCGTGCCCGGCTATCGCAGATAGGTCTGCAGCGTCGTATATCGCAGATAGGTCTGCTGAGTCGTATACCCCAGATAGGTCTGCTGCGTCGTGTATCGCAGATAGGTCTGCGATGCCGTCGCTATGGCAAACATTAGCCGCTAATTTAACCCAAAAGAAAGATCGTCGTAATCCAAGTTGATATTGTGAACACTCCTTTTGACAACGAAGAATATGAACCCAACAATTATGATTGACAAGTTCTAAGAGCCAGTTTGTATGAACAAAATATGAACAACAAATATTATGACAGTCATATTTTATTTGAACTTTCAAGCTTTGCCATTTTTTTAAAAACACTTCCTGGTAACCCTAGCAGAGTAGGGATATATATATAGTTTGCCCTGTGAAGTTTAGCCATGGCAGGGGCGTCTCCTACTGGAGGGGGAGGGCGGGGGGGGGGGGGCTGGGGCCGGAATCCCAGGATCGCTCCGACCGGAGCCCCCCCCCCCCCCCGAGATTCCCAGGATTTTAACATTAGCCCTACATTGGGGCTGCCCCCCCCCCCCAAAAAAAAAACTGTCCGACTCACCCCCCCCCCCCCCTCCCCCTACCTCCCCACACACACAATAAAAAAAAACACAAACTGAGCACTTGAATGCAGCCTTTCGATCGTCCACCCTTATCCTCTCCCTACGGGAGCTTTTTTCACCTTCGCATCTCCTAAAAAGACCCCCTGCTAACTTCCAAACCAAGCAATATAGCGCAAAGCGGGAAAACCAACATGTTGCCTGTCATGTTTGGAATCTAACAGTATGCAATTTTTAGGTTTTGGGTTAACGAGTGACCTTACAGGTCAAGTGAATGACCTCGATCGACCACGTCCAGAACAGCGAGTTTGCTCTGTCAGAAAAACTAAAAATTAGAAATTGATAAATGTAAATACAAAGGCATGTTCCTAGACCAGTTAAGTCTCAGAAATACAGAAAATGTAATTATTTGTTCGTATCTGGTCAAGAAAAGTCCAAAAAGGTATTGAAAAAATGACATCATGAGTTTCTTACACTTAGGGAGCTATCACTCAGTCAAAAATAGAGATATTGCTTGGAAATTTTGCTTGGGTATTTTCCATACTCATTTATCTCACATGTATTCTGGTTTTTCTAACATCTTTGCAAATTTTTATTTTGTTGTGATTCCCCCCCAAAAAAAAGTTTTTGTTCATTTTTTTATTTTGGGTTCAAAACCCAAAATTTCGAAACTCCGAGATTGCCATTTTTAAGAGAATTACATTTTATTTCTTTGCTGAATTGTGTTTCCAATTTGCTTCAAAACTCTGTTTTTACGATTTTTCAAACATTTATCGTTTTTCCACCAACATGACGTCATCAAAACATCATTATCTGCCAAAGCACTTCACTAATTTCAATGAAATTGTTATAGCGTACGTATAATTGTTGGAAAATAAGCTATTGGAAATTGCATCAAAATTCTCCGTATTTGTAAAAGTTATGCAAGAAAAACCTCAGGGGGGTCGTTTTATGACCCCCCCTCCGTAGGGCGAGGGTTATTGAGCACTCAGTTTTAAACTATTGATCCGTTCCCTTTAACTAGAGTCGTGCAGTTTATGTCGGAGAAGAGTGTCTGAAGTTGGCAGCAAGAAAAGTAACTGAAACCACCCACGATTTGTCGAGGGATCCCAACCAACCAGACTGGCAATTTATTTCACTTTTTTGGAAACATTCAATCACTGATCGACTCATTAAGGTTCATTATGAACAAACGAATCAAACAACTTGAATCTATTCATCATTTATTTAGTATACTCTAAATATATTAAATTGCTGTCGGTATGCCCCTCCCCCTGGCATAAATCCATGGCACCTCCCATGCGAGCCTATTACGACGGGCTGATACTACAGGTCCTATCAGCAATCTGTGCTGTGCTGGTCTATCTGCTGCTGCAAACAGTGCGTCATATATGGGCTGGCACAGGGACATGTGTCCCCAAACGACAACGGAATGGCAGGTTGGCAGCGTGAGAGCCAATCGAACAGCGCCGGCGGAAGGAAGTCGCGTTTTATTCCGATTCCAACCATGTAACCTTCAGAGGAATAACGCCGACAGACCCCAGAACAGGGCAGTCTGAGCCTGCCGCCCCAGGTGCCACTGCAAATGAAGACAATTTCGAAGCGGCAACGGTTACCGTACTGAGTAAAGGAACTCTGTTGACTGCTACCGTTGAGGCGACTGAAGTTGGCCAGCTTTGACATTGTCGAAATGTTGACAGTTGGATTTGAGTACGAGGGGTGTCCAGTTGGGGAGATTCTGCAACGCTCATCGTACTGTTTTTGTTCGGATGGACGTCTCTTTCTGTTCAAGATGCCGGGGTTAGATTTGTTCTAGACTAAAAGAGCTTGTATGATGTTTGTTATTATTCAGAAACTTTAACCCAGCATTGGCTGGGGTCTATTGGTCTTGACAATTGTAACGAATAACCCCACGTGTATTTGAATAGGGGTATAAAGCCGATGACGTCACCTCTCTTTACCAAATGGTGATGGTAGTAGACTTGTTTTAAGGTTAGACTTGGAGATATTTGCGTGTTTCAAATGGTTTGGTAATTGATTTGTTTTGTATTCAAAGCGCCAGAATTGTCTCGAAATAATTGTGCCACATTTTGGCAGCGCAAAGGATTTCTGTATAGCTCTCTATAGCTCAATATGACGTCATCAACCTAAATATTAAAACTTAACTTTTTATTAAATTGAGCACTGCTTGCGAGAAACAAATGTCATAATCGTGTTCGGCAGCAATTACTTCATATTTTGCACCACAAGCGGCGTACATTTGACAACTTTTGGGAAGGTAGGAGTGTCCCTTTAATGGGGAGATCACGAAATTGACCCAACCTCATGTCACCGATACAAAAATCGAGATTAACGAATTGTAGGTACTTATGACTTGATGAAATCTTGCAAGTGTCAAATCTCTCAGACCTAGACTGTGGCTTTGGCACGACCACAAACATTTTGGAGGTAAGATCACTTGACGTGACTTGGTGACCTGACCTGAGATGACCCAATGTCAAAACGTTCACACAAAGTGGGTAATTGTTTCCCGAATGGCTGTACCAAATTTGGCGGAGCTGCGCGACGCCGTTTTCCCGCTATTCCCGAAACACCTCAGGATGACTCAAAGGATGATCAAAATGCCCCCCCCCCCCCCCCTCCCGCCAGGGCGAGGGTTAAAGGGAATATTTCACCTTTGTATTGGTTTTGAACTGAGATATCCATTATCTTTGGCCGTTCTTGACATGTCTAAATTACTAAGGTCGTTTTTCAGCAATTTAATTTATAATTTGCAAAATGCACTCAGGCTGGTGCAGCCACTGATTGGCTGACAGCGACTTGAGACAGCGACAAGATTTTTCCTGCGAGGGAGGAGGATGGTCCTGCGAGGGAGGACGACTTGTATTTCTGGAACCTTGGCTGGATTACCGAGTGCGATGTAAACAACAGCCAACGTGATAGGTTGCGGCATAAGTTCAAGTTTTTCACGCTGTTTGAAGTATCAGATAAGGCGGCCGCACACTGGGCCATTCGGTGCGCGATATTCCACGGTTCCGCGGTGTTAAAAAAAGCTCGTCCGGACCAGCTTTTTCAGCGATATCGCGCGCCGAATGACGCAGTGTGCGGCCGTCTTTATGGATTGATTGTGTGTGTGTTTAAAAAAAAAATATTGAGCTATCGCAATTCCTCACGTTCGTCATTGTGTTCTGTACACAGTTCCACAATATTTGTATTTCAGACGCCAGAATTGTCTGAAACGATTGTGCTGCCAAATTGCAGCGTAAAGGTTTTCTCTATAGCTCTCTATAGCTCAATAATGACTTCATCATCCCAAATTTAAAAGCCTAATTTGTATAAGGTTAAGTGACTTTTCAAGATAACAAAATATCACCATTGTTTTCAGCATTACTTACTTCATATTTTGTACTACAACCAGCGTAAATTTGACAACTTTCAGATAGGTAAAACATTCCCTTTAACAACATACATGTATAATCTCATACATGTGGTAATTCTCGCTCTATATAGGTATTCAATGATCGACACTCTATCGCGCCTTTACATATTTCCCTCGTGCGAAGGAACTTCTCCACAAAGCAGGGCCTCCTGTAAAGGAATTTCACTGGAGGGGGAGGGGAGCACGCCGATTTTTCGATGATGTGCAGCTGTCTCCCAAAGAGTGCGGTATTTCCAATTTGTATTAGTGTACAATATGTTTCACGAACAGGACAATAATTGATGTAACATGATGTATTGCCATAATTTTATCTGATTCTAGGTCATAATAGAGATATGTGGATAACAGAAGATGGGCGTGGAATTCCTTAACTCGCGTCCCGAGCACTGCCGGGGGTTCGCACCAATCATGAACTCCCGGGGGGAGGGGACCCCCCCCCCCCCCCAGATCTCGAAAACCACGCAACGAAGCGATAAGTGAAAAACGCTGTTCGATTGCCCGAGACAAGCTCTATCGAAAGTGTATCTATATTTTTTAGTGGTCAAGTCGATATTGAGGTCACCAAAGGTCAAATTATTTCGGCTATATATGAGTGCCCTTGCTAAAACCGTATATCCCGGCAGTCACTGGGGCATATTCTGTAACACGACTCACTGGGAGGGGGGGGCGGGGGTAGCCCCTGGTATCTTCAGAACCAATGATCGCAGCGAGACGTGCAAGGCGGCATTCGAAAGGGCTCAATGAGATAAACCTAACGCAAACTTAAAAATTTCAAATTAAGGTCACATGTCAGGTCCGGTCAATTCAAACGTCAAAATCGAGGTATTTGAGTTTATGGACAATACTTGCCATCCATGGCCTTCGATTGCGCCTATAATCACCCAAAGTGCTGTCAAAGGTATGATACATATCCCACATGAGCTAAAGTGAGATTGTTGGAAAACATCAAGGTCAAGGTCAGGTCACAAAAGGTCACTACATAAAAAATATCTACGAAAGTCATGCAGCACATGTTTCATGGATGCTTTTACGCGTATAATTCGATAGTGGTATTCATTTTACCACCTGACTTCATTTACGTGAAGTTAGTGTCAAGTTCAGGTCAAGTTCAGGTCACTGAAGGTCAAAATTTGAAATTGATAAATCAAAATGAAAAAGCATGTTAATATATCAGTTTGTATCTAAAACAAACAGCGCTGGCATTTATTTGTCTGTATCCGGTCAAAAAAAACAAAAAAACACAATTTCAAAATATGACGTCATGATTTACCCATACTTTATATGCAATGACTGTCAAAAAAATATAATTTTGAAATTTGGTATGGTAGTTGCCCATATGTCGTTATCTGGCATATATTCTGGTGTTTTCAATATCTTTGAAAAAAAAAATATTTTGTGAGCATTTAAAAAAAAAAAAGTTTTTTTGTGAAATTTTTGGGGTCAAAAAACTTTTTTTTTCAATTTCGAGATAGCTGATTTGTATCCCTTGCAATTGTCTACCTTTTAGCGTTTTTTTTGTTGCATTTTGCTTCAAATGCGGCATTTGTACGGCCTGGCAAAGTTTAGCCGATTTTGGTGTCAAAATCTTGTTTAGTGACGTCCCTAAATTCACTATATCTATAATAAAAAATCTGACAAAATGTTTTCATTTTTTCTCAAAAGGTGTAAAAATGATGTCCGGAAAGGTACTGAAAGTTTGGCGTCGATATCTGCATTAGTTATTGAGATATTAGTAATATTCCTAAGGGGGGGCTAAAAAAAGCCCCCAGTGAATCGCGGGTTAAATCTCGATAACTAAACTAGTGCGGACCCACTTCGGTGGATCGGGTTTGGGTCCGGGGCAAAACCGTAGCCATCATTTCACGAGGAAGCAGATTTTGCATGGCCACGTGGCGGCACGTGCCACGTGGCACCGATCGAGCGGCGACCGGCACCATCATCTGTCACTCGCCGAACTCTATCGGTGTACCAAATTTGGTGTCGCTACATCAAAATTTCCCGAAATCCGAGGACCCCACGCGATAAAAGGTTTACCCCCCTGGGGGCTTTTGTTTACCCCCCTCGGGGTCGGCAACCGCAAAGGATTTTCCGCACCCATGTGGACTATCCGCCCACCGAATTTGGTCGCCCTGCGTCCACACGTGTGGGCGGCACGTGTGGGCAAATGGATTTTGCAATGTCCCACGTGGCGGCACGTACCACGTTCCACGTGGCACCAATCGACCGGCCACCGGCACCGGCACCTGGGGGCCGAACTGGCGCATCGGACGGTGCCACGCGCGTGTTGCTGTGCCTCTTCGTCAGCGAGCGGTGGCCAAACGCCTCAGACAAACAAACAGACAGACATACAAAGTCACTACACAAATAGGCTGCTGCCCCAGTATAAACTTCTGGTATTTGACTTCGTCAAAACCTACGGTTTTGACTAGTGCGGACCCATTTCGGTGGATCGGGTTTGGGTCCGGGGCAAAACCGTAGCCATAAATTTCACGAGGAACGCCTGTCAAATATAATTGGACAAGAAAAACATAAAAAAGCAAATGCCGGCGATGGGATTCGAACCCGCGACTCCAGCGTTAAATAAAGAATAGCAGCCGATAGCCCTAACCACAATATACCCACACATACCAAATTTGGTGCGTCTAGCTCTCATAACTCCCGAGTAGTGGCCGACCGAATTGAGGAACCCGCTAAAAAAGTTGCACGTGCCTGCCGCACGTGCTTTGGAAGCGCCACCGTTGCCAACCTATAAGGTCATCCCGCACCCATGATGACTACTCGCCCACCGAGTTTGGTGGCGTTGAGTCCACTGGTATGGGCTGGGTAAGCAGATTTTGCAGTGGCCACGTGGCGGCACGTGGCACGTGCCACGTAGCACCGATCGAACAACAACCGGCACCCTGATATGTCACTCGCTGAGCTCTATCGGTGCACCAAATTTGGTGCGGCTAGCGCAAAATAAAATCCCGCAATCAGAGGGCCCCTGCGATATCAGGTTAACCCCCCTACGGGGGGGGGGCAACATGCCCCCCTCGCGGAAATCAGCCAATATGTTTTTAGGCACCCATGTGGACTACCCGTCCACCGAGTTTGGTCGCCTTGCACCCACTGATATGGGCTGGGTAAGCAGATTTTGCCATGGCCACGTGGCGGCACGTGCCACGTGGCACCGATCGAGCGGCGACCGGCACCATCATCTGTCACTCGCCGAGCTCTATCGGTTACCCAAATTTGGTGTCGCTACATAAAAATTTCCCGAAATCCGAGGACCCCACGCGATAAAAGGTTTACCCCCCCCCCCCCCTGGGGGCTTTTGTTTACCCCCTCGGTGATATTGTTTTCGGCACCCATGTGGACTACCCGCCCACCGAGTTTGGTCGCCCTGCGACCACTGGTATGGGCTGGGCAAGCAGATTTTGCCATGGCCACGTGGCGGCACGTGGCACGTGCCACGTGGCACCGATCGATCGGCGACCGGCACCATCATCTGTCACTCGCCGAGCTCTATCGGTGTACCAAATTTGGTGTCGCTACATCAAAATTTCCCGAAATCCGAGGACCCCACACGATAAAAGGTTTACCCCCTGGGGGCTTTCGTTTACCGCCCTCGGGGTCGGCAACCCCACAGGATGTTCCGCCCCCATGTGGACTACCTGCCCACCGAGTTTGGTCGCCCTGCCTCCACACGTGTGGGCGGCACGTGTGGGCAAATGGATTTTGTAATGGCCCACGTGGAGGCACGTGCCACGTGCCACGTGGCACCGATCGACCGGCCACCGGCACCGGCACCTGGGGCCCGAACTGGCGCATCGAACGGTGCCACGCGCGTGTTGCTGTGCCTCTTTGTCAGCGAGCTGTGGCCAAACGCCTCAGACAGACAAACAGACAGACAGACAAACATACAAAGTCACTACACCAACAGGCTGCCCCAGTATAAACCTCCGGTATTTGACTTCGTCAAAACCTACGGTTTTGACTAGTGCGGACCCATTTCGGTGGATCGGGTTTGGGTCCGGGGCAAAACCGTAGCCATCATTTCACGAGGAAGCAGATTTTGCGTGGCCACGTGGCGGCACGTGGCACGTGCCACGTGGCACCGACCGAGCGGCGACCGGCACCATCATCTGTCACTCGCCGAGCTCTATCGGTGTACCAAATTTGGTGTCGCTACATCAAAATTTCCCGAAATCCGAGGACCCCACGCGATAAAAGGTTTACCCCCCTGGGGGCTTTCGTTTGCCCCCCTCGGGGTCGGCAACCGCAAAGGATTTTCCGCACCCATGTGGACTACCCGCCCACCGAATTTAGTCGCCCTGCGTCCCCACGTGTGGGCGGCACGTGTGGGCAAATGGATTTTGCAATGTCCCACGTGGCGGCACCTACCACGTGCCACGTGGCACCAATCGACCGGCCACCGGCACCGGCACCTGGGGGCCGAACTGGCGCATCGGACGGTGTCACGCGCGTGTTGCTGTGCCTCTTCGTCAGCGAGCTGTGGCCAAACGCCTCAGACAAACAAACAGACAGACATACAAAGTCACTACACAAATAGGCTGCTGCCCCAGTATAAACCTCTGGTATTTGACTTTGTCAAAACCTACGGTTTTGACTAGTGCGGACCCATTTCGGTGGATCGGGTTTGGGTCCGGGGCAAAACCGTAGCCATCATTTCACGAGGAAGCAGATTTTGCATGGCCACGTGGCGGCACGTGACACGTGCCACGTGGCACCGACCGGCACCATCATCTGTCACTCGCCGAGCTCTATCGGTTACCCAAATTTGGTGTCGCTACATCAAAATTTCCCGAAATCCGAGGACCCCACGCGATAAAAGGTTTACCCCCCTGGGGGCTTTTGTTTACCCTTCTCGGGGTCGGCAACCCCACAGGATGTTCCGCACCCATATGGACTACCCACCCACCGAGTTTGGTCGCCCTGCGTCCACACGTGTGGGCGGCACGTGTGGGCAAATGGATTTTGCAATGTCCCACGTGCCGGCACGTACCACGTGCCACGTGGCACCGATCGACCGGTGACCGGCACCGGCACCTGGGGGCCGAACTGGCGCATGGAACGGTGCCACGCGCGTGTTGCTGTGCCTCTTCGTCAGCGAGCTGTGGCCAAACGCTTCAGACAAACAAACAAACAGACAGACATACAAATCACTACACAAATAGGCTGCTGCCCCAGTATAAACCTCTGGTATTTGACTTCGTCAAAACCTACGGTTTTGACTAGTGCGGACCCATTTCGGTGCATCGGGTTTGGGTCCGGGGCAAAACCGTAGCCATGTGTTGGAACGAAGAGCGCCGACAAACATAATTGGACAAGAAAAGCATAGAAAAAGCAAATGCCATCGATGGGATTCGAACCCGCGACTCCAGCGCCAAATATAGCATGGCCGCAGATAGCCCTGGCCACCACCTACCCCAAAACACCAAATTTGGTGCGGGTAGCTGTCATAAATCGCGAGTAATGGCCGGCCGAAATGAGGACGCCGCTAAAAAAGGTTACACGTGCCTGCCGCACGTGCTTTGGGGGAGTTACCGTTGCCACCCTCCAAGGTCACCCCGCACCCATGATGACTACCCGCCCACCGAGTTTTGTGGCGTTGAGTCCATTGGTATGGGCGGCAAGGCTGGGTAAGCAGATTTAGCAGTGGCCACGTGGCGGCACGTGGCACGTGCCACGTAGCCCCGATCGAGCGGCGACCGGCACCATCATCTGTCACTCCCTGAGCTCTATCGGTGCACCAAATTTTGTGCGGCTAGCGCCAAACAAAATCCGGCAATCAGAGGACCCCGGCGATATCAGATTAACCCGCCTAGGGGGGGGGGCAACGTGTCCCCTCGAGAAAATCAACCAATATAGTTTTTCGGCACCCATGTGGACTACCCGCCCACCAAGTTCGGTCGCCCTGTGTCCACTGGTATGGGCTGGGCAAACAGATTTTGCAGTGGCCACGTGGCGGCACGTGGCACCGATCGAGCGGCAACCGGCACCATCATCTGTCACTCGCCGAGCTCCATCGGTGTACCAAATTTGGTGCGGCTAGCGCAAAATAAAATCTGGCAATCAGAGGACCCCTGCGATATCAGGTTAACCCCCTAGGGGGGACAACGTGCCCCCCCTCGATAAAATCAGCCAGTATTGTTTTTCGGCACCCATGTGGACTACCCGCCCACCGAGTTTGGTCGCCCTGTGTCCACTGGTATGGACTGGGAAAGCAGATTTTGCCATGGCCACGTGGCGGCACGTGGCACGTGCCACGTGGCACTGATCGAGCGGCGACCGGCACCATCATCTGTCACTCGTCGAGCTCTATCGGTGTACCAAATTTGGTGTTGCTACATCAAAATTTCCCGAAATCCGAAGACCCCACGCGATAAAAGGTTTACCCCCTGGTGGCTTTTGTTTACCCCCCTCGGGGTCGGCAACCCCAAAAGATCTTCCGCACCCATGTGGACTATCCGCCCACCGAATTTGGTCGCCCTGCGTCCACACGTGTGGGCGGCATGTGTGGGCAAATGGATTTTGCAATGTCCCACGTGGCGGCACTTGCCACGTGCCACGTGGCACCGATCGACCGGTGATCGGCACCGGCACCTGGGGGCCGAACTGGCGCATCGGACGGTGCCACGCGGGTGTCGCTGCGCCTTTTCGTCAGCGAGCTGTGGCCAAACGCCTCAGACATACAGACATACATACAGACAGACAAAGTCACTACACAAATAGGCTGCCCCAGTATAAACCTCCGGTATTTGACTTCGTCAAAACCTACGGTTTTGACTAGTGCGGACCCATTTCGGTGGATCGGGTTTGGGTCCGGGGCAAAACCGTAGCCATTTGTTGGAACGTCAGGAGGAGCGCCGACAAACACAATTGGACAAGAAAGGCATAGGAAAAGCAAATGCCCTCGATGGGATTCGAACCCGGGACTCCAGCGACAAATAAAGAACAGCAGCAGATAGCCCTAACCACAACCTACCCACACATACCAAATTTGGTGCGTCCAGCTCTCATAACTCCCGAGTAGTGGCCGACCGAATTGAGGAACTTGATGAAAAAAGTTGCACGTGCTTGCCGCACGTGCTTTGGGGGTGCCACCTTTGCCACCCTCCAAGGTCACTCTGCTTCCATGAGGACTACTCGCCCACCGAGTTTGGTGGCGTTGAGTCCACTGGTATGGGCGGCACGGTTGGGTAAGCAGATTTTGCAGTGGCCACGTGGCGGCACGTGGCACGTGCCACGTGGCACCGATCGAGCGGCGACCGGCACCATCATCTGTCACTGGTCGAGCTCTATCGGTGCACCAAATTTGGTGCGGCTAGCGCAAAATAAAATCCCGCATTCAGAGGACCCCTGCGATATCAGGTTAACCCCCCTAGGGGGGGGCAACGTGCCTCCCTCGAGGAAATCAGCCAGTATTGTTTTTCGGCACCCATGTGGACTACCCGCCCACCGAGTTTGGTCGCCCTGCGACCACTGGTATGGGCTGGGAAAGCAGATTTTGCAGTCGCCACGTGTCGGCACGTGGCACGTGCCACGTGGCACCGATCGAGCGGCGACTTGCACCATCATCTTTCACTCGTCGAGCTCTATCGGTGTACCAAATTTGGTGCGGCTACATCACAATTTCCCGAAATCCGAGGACCCCACGAGATAAAAGGTTTAACCCCCTGGGGGCTTTTTTTTACCCCCCTCGGGGTCGGCAACCCCAAAAGATTTTTCGGCACCCATGTGGACTACCCGCCCACCGAGTTTGGTCGCCCTGCGACCACTGGTATGGGCTGGGCAAGCATATTTTGCCATGACCACGTGGCGGCACGTGGCACGTGCCACGTAGCACCGATCGAGTGGCGACCGGCACCATCATATGTCACTCGCCGAGCTCTATCGGTGTACCAAATTTGGTGTCGCTACATCAAAATTTCCCGAAATCCGAGGACCCCACGCGATAAAAGGTCTACCCCCCTGGGGGCTTTTGTTTACCCCCCTCGGGGTCGGCAACCCCAAAGGATCTTCTGCACTCATGTGGACTACCCGCCTACCGAATTTGGTCGCCCTGCGTCTACTGGTATGGGCGGCACGTGTTGGCAAATGGATTTTGCAATGGCCCACGTGGCGGCACGTGCCACGTGCCACGTGGCACCGATCGACCTGTGATTGGCACCGACACCTGGGGGCCGAACTGGCGCATCGGACGGTGCCACGCGCGTGTTGCTGTGCCTCTTCGTCAGCGAGCTGTGGCCAAACGCCTCAGACAGACAGACATACAGACAGACAAAGTCACTACACCAATAGGCTGCCCCAGTATAAACCTCCGGTATTTGACTTTGTCAAAACCTACGGTTTTGACTAGTGCGGACCCATTTCGGTGGATCGGGTTTGGGTCCGGGGCAAAACCGTAGCCATTTGTTGGAACGAAGAGCGCCGACAAACATAATTGGACAAGAAAAGCATAGAAAAAGCAAATTCCATCGATGGGATTCGAACCCGCGACTCCAGCGCCAAATATAGCATGGCCGCAGATAGCCCTGGCCACCACCTACCCCAAAACACCAAATTTGGTGCGGGTAGCTGTCATAAATCGCGAGTAATGGCCGGCCGAAATGAGGACGCCGCTAAAAAAGGTTACACGTGCCTGCCGCACGTGCTTTGGGGGAGTTACCGTTGCCACCCTCCAAGGTCACCCCGCACCCATGATGACTACCCGCCCACCGAGTTTGGTGGCGTTGAGTCCACTGGTATGGGCGGCAAGGCTGGGTAAGCAGATTTAGCAGTGGCCACGTGGCGGCACGTGGCACGAGCCACGTAGCTCCGATCGAGCGGCGACCGGCACCATCATCTGTCACTCGCTGAGCTCTATCGGTGTACCAAATTTGGTGCGGCTAGCGCAAAATAAAATCTGGCAATCAGAGGACCCCCGCGATATCAGGTTAACCCCCCTAGGGGGGACAACGTGCCCCCCTCGATAAAATCAGCCAGTATTGTTTTTCGGCACCCATGTGGACTACCCGCGCCACACCGAGTTTGGTCGCCCTGTGTCCACTGGTATGGACTGGGAAAGCAGATTTTGCCATGGCCACGTGGCGGCACGTGGCACGTGCCACGTAGCACTGATCGAGCGGCGACCGGCACCATCATCTGTCACTCGTCGAGCTCTATCGGTGTACCAAATTTGGTGTTGCTACATCAAAATTTCCCGAAATCCGAGGACCCCACGCGATTAAAGGTTTACCCCTGGTGGCTTTTGTTTACCCCCTCGGGGTCGGCAACCCCAAAGGATCTTCCGCACCCATGTGGACTATCCGCCCACCGAATTTGGTCGCCCTGCGTCCACACGTGTGGGCGGCACGTGTGGGCAAATGGATTTTGCAATGTCCCACGTGGCGGCACTTGCCACGTGCCACGTGGCACCGATCGACCGGTGACTGGCACCGGCACCTGGGGGCCGAACTGGCGCATCGGACGGTGCCACGCGGGTGTCGCTACGCTTTTTCGTCAGCGAGCTGTGGCTAAACGCCTCAGACAAACAGACATACATACAGACAGACAAAGTCACTACACAAATAGGCTGCCCCAGTATAAACCTCCGGTATTTGACTTTGTCAAAACCTACGGTTTTGACTAGTGCGGACCCATTTCGGTGGATCGGGTTTGGGTCCGGGGCAAAACCGTAGCCATCATTTCACGAGGAAGCAGATTTTGCATTTCGACCCATTTCGGTGGATCGGGTTTGGGTCCGGGCAAAACCGTAGCCATCATTTCACGAGGAAGCAGATTTTGCACGTGCCACGTGGCACCGACCGGCACTATCAACTGTCACTCGCCGAGCTCTATCGGTGTACCAAATTTGGTGTCGCTACATCAAAATTTCCCGAAATCCGAGGACCCCCACGCGATAAAAGGTTACCCTCTGGGGGCTTTCGTTTGCCCCCCTCGGGGTCGGCAACCGCAAAGGATTTTCCGCACCCATGTGGACTACCCGCCCACCGAATTTGGTCGCCCTGCGTCCACACGTGTGGGCGGCACGTGTGGGCAAATGGATTTTGCAATGTCCCACGGGGCGGCACGTACCACGTGCCACGTGGCACCAATCGACCGGCCACCGGCACCGGCACCTGGGGGCCGAACTGGCGCATCGGACGGTGCCACGCGCGTGTTGCTGTGCCTCTTCGTCAGCGAGCTGTGGCCAAACGCCTCAGACAGACAAACAGACAGACAGACAGACATACAAAGTCACTACACCAATAGGCTGCCCCAGTATAAACCTCTGGTATTTGACTTCGTCAAAACCTACGGTTTTGAAAAGTTAGCGACGCGCCGAAAAAAGCGTTCGAAAGATAATACAATTTTCTGTCACTACAGTGGCATTCGATTTTAACTCAGGTCAATAGTTAGGTCAGGATAATCCATTAATTTTGAAACTTTCTAAAAATCGATGAATTATTTTGAAGAAATAATTTTTGATAGAAACATTATAAAGTAAAACACATCTCACCATTGTGTTTGTCTCATCGATAACGATACGCATCGAATGATATCATCGAACATTGAAAATAAATGACATAGGTAAAGCATACTTAATAGCTCAAAAAGTGACTATTTTTTTCGTTGGAAGTCATAAGCCGGTTAGTTTTAAAGAAACGACTTCAAGTCCTTTACGCACATCCACCGTGCAAGTCACAATCATATATCTTAAGGTTTTTGAAGTCTTCATAAGCTTATAATTTTTAATGAATTGTTTATATGTTTCGGAACTTTATGGAACCAAAATGTAAAAAAATAAGAGATAGTTGTTGACAGGTAGGTCTGTGGTGATTTATTCGACATCTCAAAAATGAATTGAGAGCGCCCTTGCCAGGCCTGAGATGCCACTGTCGGATCCAAAACGGTCAAAAGTTGGTTTTGGGTGCAGATAACAAAACGTTGTACACAATGAAAAAATATCATCGGATTTCACTCATGTGTACAACCTGCGTACTGCATGGTGTTTGTGCCAAACACGAACTGCAGGGGGGTTGATTTTCGCCCCCCGTGAGATCTCGAAAACTACGCTACGTAGCGACAAGTGGAAAACGGTGTTTGATTGCTTGATACAATTTCTTTCGAAAGTACAGGGTGTCCGGAAAAAAATATACTCTGGATTTTAGCTCGTGCTTCAATATGCACGTGCCAATTTTTTTTGAAACTGGTCATGATTATAGCTAGGAACGTGGCAAAACTGACGAACACAGAAATAAGTCATTTGAGATGTTTTTTGAATATTGCAAAGGCGTTTTGTGTGTAAGCCTACATTCCAGGGTGTGTTCCAGGGTGTGCGGAAAAAAATACTGTGATTTTCCGTAATAATTTCGGTTATAAAAAAGCAATATTAAAAATTCGAGTATCGTTATATTCACCAGTTCATGGCAAAACAGATAAGCCATGACATTTATACAGGCACTGCCTCTGTCAGCCTCAAGGCGGAGGTGGTGTGGGCACGCTATTCCCCGGACCTCAGTCCATTGGATTCCTTTCTGTGGGGAGACAGTGTTTACAAAGATCAAGAACCGTGTTTACGAAGAAAATCCCAGAACAACAGAAGACCTGAAGCGCGCCATCATCGGAGAAGTCGGCCGAATGCCCTCAGCGATGATCGACAAAGCTGTCGACCATCTGCAGACTGCGCGACTGCCTCAGCTGTTCCGCCGGAAGGGGGCGCTCGTCGAGCATCTTTTGTAGGAGGCTGCACTGTGTGCTGTGACTGACAGAGTGCTGTGACTCTGTACAAATGCCATGCATTATCTGTTTTGCCATGAACTGGTGAATATAACATACTCGATTTCTATTAAATATTGTTTGTTTATAGACAAAATTATTACCGAAAATTACAGTATCTTTTTATCCGGACACCCTGGAACACACCCTGGAATGTAGGCTTCCACACAAAACGCCTTTAAATATATTAAAAAACATCTCAAAGGACTTGTTTCTGTGTTCATCGGTTTTGCCCCGTTCCAAGCTATAATCATGAACAGTTTCAAAAAAATTGGCACGTGCATATTGAAGCACGAGCTAAAATCCAGAGTACGTTTTTTTCCGGACACCCTGTATGTCAGTATTTTTTAGGTCAGGTCAAAATTGAGGTCATAGAGGTCATCAAAGGTCAATATTTCCAGATTTGTCCTGTTCTAGGACTTTGCTCCAGAAATTCCCATATATCTCGGGAACTATGCTAGCTAGAAACTAACGTGAAAGGGCAATCGCCAGCCATTTAAATTTTCCATCGACAACATGTCCTCAAATTTGATCTGGGGTAAATATTTGAGACTCCAGAGCATTGGCGGATCTATGGTTAGGCAAAATGGGTAATTGACCCCCCCCCCCCAACGAAATATCGGTAGGCAAACGTATGTTTTGCCCCCCCCCCCCCCCCCAACCGATCCGTGAGGTTGTGATTTTTGTTCCGGTGAGTCGTGATTTACGCCACCTCCCCCCGCTCAACAGTGGCGTCGCCACGGTTTCGGAACTTTAACGCGGACACATCATGTCATCGACAGTGATTAGCGTACCCAGGATTCACTCCAGGAGGGGCAATTTTTGCTCAGGGGGGCCATAAGGTACTCCCACCCAAAAACTCACTGGATTTGGCCCACTATATGTTTAGAGGGAATATTTTAAACTTTTTTTCTCTCGAGAAGAAGAATCATTCATTTTTTTACCAAAGGGTACCAAAGGCACCTTCGTTACCTTCAGGAGGGGGGGGGGCAATTTCCCCGTTTGACATCTCCCTCCCCCCTTGGGTACGCTTATGGTCATCGAACACCTGGTGGAGGGGGGGGGGAGTACGTCGATTCCCATCTATGAAATTCTTACGAAGATTCCGAAGTTTTAAAAATAAAAATCTTAAATCGGTATCTCTCGAGTAGGTGGCCGAAATTCTACAGTTGACTCCCGAACGAAACTTGCCCTTCCCTATAGGAAATCCTACAGTTATTGTCTTTTAGTCCCCTTAGAAATATATGAAAGAGATGGGAATTCCACAAATCGTAACCTATC